>JAGFNQ010009071.1:0-18423 GCA_024364735.1 Boesenbergia rotunda | reverse complement strand
GTCACCTCAAGGAGTTGGATACCAAGCAAAATAGATGTGTTAGCATTGCTCAAGTCTTCCGCCGCAACAAGTCTTCTACGAGCAAAGATTGGAGCTAATCACCCCCCTCTAACTCTCATACCGGTCCTAACATTAACTTCCAGTTTAAAACTTAAACATTGAGGTTAGGTTTAATCCTTACTTAACCAAAGTCTAGATTGAATCAAACTTCCCAACCAATACCTAATTTTAACATGACCATATGTAGTTCATGGTACGAGCGTAACACAACCCAAAGAATCCAGCTACACAAGATAACTAAAGGGAATCAAGCCAAATTATCACCTATCCTCAACCAAGATTGAACCTCAAACCTAGCTCACGACAATAGCATTACCACATTCAAGTGGCTCAAGTTACACAACCATGATCAACCCAATTGCTACTATGCACCAATTGCAATCATCCCATAGCAATGCCTCCTAAAGCTCATGACAACACCAAAATACAATAAAAAACTTCTAGTCTCAAAATAGAATGTTCTCCAAGATTTATAACCCATGGAATACCAAATCGATCAACTTTGATCTACACCATATTAATCAGCTATCTTACAACAACGATCACACTATAAGATCAAGAACTAAACCATAAACTAAATCTACAAAATACAACCCATTCCAAAATAGAATTTCTGACAAGAAATTGAGATCTAATCAGAACACCAGTTTATCCTTACTGATCTAACTTAACCCATCACCAATTCCATTAACCATTACTTCCAAAATCATCAACAACAAACAAACTCTTACCTGGATTGGTGCTAACAACCACTCCCCTACTCAAATTTGGTGCGATCTACCCTTGAAGAAGAAGGTTCCACAGTCTCTAAACTAGATCCAAGCTAGAAGCTCACTCCAACTCCAATTCATCAGACTTTCCAAGAAGAGTTGTGATTAGGAGTGAATTAAAGCTCAACGATTGTGTGCTGGTTTCACAACAGACATGGCGAGGACACACCCAAACTTACCCAAAATCAGAGCATAGCCCTAATACGCTGACTCCAGCGATGCTGTAGAGCTCCAGAACCCAGTTGGTACTTCTCAATCGATCCCCCTTTGAGGGATCGTGTTGAATCGCTGAGCGTAAGAAGAGAGCAATTACAACCAATCTAGGGAAGAAGAAGAAGAGCAATCCGGAGCAGATCTGTATGCGATGGACGCACACTCCATCTCTAATCGGAATCCTCTCACGTGGTAAAGAAGAAGAGAACAAGAAGGGAAGAAGGATGAGGAGATGTGGCTTTGTCGAGGCTCGAGTGGGGAGATCCATTTGGGCGGAGGTAATAGAGACGAGATGGAGGCTTAAAGTTTTGGGGTGTTAAGCACTCTACCCCACTTAGAGTTTGATTATTCTAAATCACCCCTTTTCAATCATTTACACTATGCCCCTTTGTATATTTAAACCTCATCCTTTACTCAATTAACTCCACTGTAACTTGATTATTTGAGCTCTATCCTCAACCCTGGTTAATCGTGTTAAAACCCTAACAATTGATTTCAATAAAATTTTAAAATTTTCTTCACCCACGAAATTTTTATTAAGCCATATTTAACAAGTGCCTCACGCCATGAGAAGGAGTACAACAAGAAACCAAATTGGCAAGTACATGGCGAGGTCTGCAAAGGTGATGAATCCCCTGTTGAATTTGACCTCCCGACCACTACAGTCATTATCTCATGCACTTACCAACTGAGCCAACCCTGAGGGCTGCCCCAAGACCTATTGAAGTAATCACACATGCAGGTGTTAATGGTACCAATCATTCATGAATATTACATTTTTAGCTCAAATTTGATAATTTCATGAATATTATTTATTCCCTTAGTTTTGAAACTTCTCAACTGTAGTAAAGGGTGGAATCCGTCACCTCAATAGTCCCACGCGATCATCCCCATAATTATCTGTGAGGAGGTAAATCGAGAAGCTGTAGTTGGCCACTTTGAGGAACGTATTTTTTTGACTTTATCGAGATTCGAACCCTTGCCTATTGTAGCAATATCTGCTTCATAGTAGTCAACTCAACCATATCTCAAGGACTAGTCTTGAAACGTCACAAGGTCATTAGCCAAGTTGAATAAGTCAAAGATGCCACTAATATAGTGAGTCAATCACCTCCAAGGTTCCAATTCCCTATTCTTAGCAAAATCCTTGATGACACGACATAAATGACCTCTTCTCATGGTTGAGATACTAACGATGAAATATAATTCTATTGGCATTACATTTATTGAATGTTGATCCATGTGGCATGACATTACAAAACATACATGATGATGTAGTCTCAATCCATGTTGAAGCCCAATATGACCCTTCAAACTTCAAAAGGGCATAATTTTTGACTCGGAACTCAAAATTAAGCTTTGTTGGCGGCCACGTATCTAGAATTCGAAAAGTTATGTTTGCTACCGGTGAAATAGTTGTAGAATCGTAGGAGTCGAGAGGGGGGTGAATCTCGATTATTAAAACTTTTCTTTTCCCTTTTAAAAAATAAAAGATATTGCAGTGAAAATAAAATTGATAATAAGGACACAATTGATTTTACTTGGTTCGGATCCTTCGTTGAATCCTACTCTAGGGCCCACGATCCCTTGGATCGTAGACAATTCACTAAATATCTTCTCCGAGAACTCTCGGAAGGAGAATATCGAATAAAAATGCAAGAGGGTGTAATAACCTTTACACCTCTCCTAATGAAATGAATACAACAACAAAATTATCGAAAAAAGAATAGTGGAAGTTGAAGCTCCATTTTCAGACAGCTATTTGGCACCGAGAGTTGCTTAGAGTTGATCTTGGCACAGAGCGTGAAGAAGCACAGAAATTGAGTAATCAGAACTAATTTCAACCTCAATACTTGAGCTTGTATTTATAGTTGAATCTGTACTGTTTTGGAAATTGTCATTTTGTCGACTGAACCTTCTGATTAGTCGATGGAACCTGAATGAATCTGCTCCGCAATCAATCCATATCCATGATTTGAAATCTCATTTTTCCATCGACGGAACAATATCTTCCCCTCTCTAGATCTGCTGAGTTGGCTGTCATGTCAACTTCAGATGATCCGTCGATTGATTAGACCTATCAGTTAATGGAATCACACTTTCCCTTTATTCCTTTGGCCAGCCTGTCTTGCGGTAGAATAAGTGGGGTTCCGACTGAACACACTCTTTAGTCGATGAAACAGAGTTTCTTTCTTTGCTTAGTTCTGCCTTTCGCTGTTCTAGGTTTGCAAGGATCCGTCGATGGATCCTATTTTTCCGTCGACAGAACAGAGTTTGTTTTTACAAAACAATATTAGTACAGAAATAGTATGTACCTGCAAAACAAAGTTAGAACATATATGAATATGAATATGATAGACAAATACATTTGTCATAATCTCGACTTAGAAACCTTTCTTGGTTTCTTCAGTCGAATCATCGCCAAAGATTTTGTCCCAAACTGGGATACAATCTCATTTATTCACTCCAAGAGCTTACAATAGTAGTAATGCAAAATTGTACTTAAGTTCATTAAAATTTGCTGGTCGAATCAACCGTGCGCTTGGAGTTCACTCCTTCAAGACCTAGGGTTCACTCCCCTAAGGGTTTCTCTTTGTTTAGAGTTCACTCCTCCAAGACTTCTCATCACCTAAGGTTCACTATCCTAGGATTTTCTCCTCCCCTAAGACTTCTTATCACCTAAGATTCACTCCCCTAGGATTTTCTCCTTGATTAGAGTTCACTTTTCCAAGATTTTTCATCACCTAATTAAGGTTCACTCCCCTAGGAGTTTTTTCTTTGCTTAGAGTTTACTCCTCTAAGACTTTTTACTCTTGCTAGTCATCTGGTCAACCTTGACCTGACTAAAGTCTATTAAATATATTATTAAATAAACATCCAAACTCTGGAGGTCGATTGCACCAACAACAGTAACTGCCAATTTTCGGATCCTAATTCTATCATTTTAGCCCTTTTTAGAGCAATTTGTTATTTTTGATAACTTTCATTTTTTAGGTATTTAGGATATTTTTGATATTCCTGATATTTATAGGAGAGAATTTGTCTTGATCCGCATCCTGTTTTGAGTTAAGATCATCCAGTTAATTACTTTTCTTTTCAGGTAAAAGATTTAATTCCTTTCTTTACATGATTAAAATTAAGATCTTTTAATTATAATTTCTTTCCTTTATTAGGGTCCTAAGCTGTGGTATAAATAAGAGTCATGTTTATGTGTTGGGGATAATCCTCTATTCATAATAAATTTTTTTTATTATGGTGAACTCGGAGAATGACATTTTCTCTTCGTTTTTAGGAGATTTCTCTACTTGTTTTTCTCCTCTATTTTTCCTTCTTGGTTACCCACGGGATAATTACTATCTTGCCCGGTGTTACATAACTTGAACTTGAACTAAACACTAGTACGAGTAGTTGACTATAGCCGGTTGCAAGCTTGTGCTACATTTCTAACAGAGATAGATTGATAGTTCTTACAGCAGAAAGCTAAGTGTGCCTATCTTAGGGAAAGTGATGGTAGCATTAAATTTTCCTATGATCTTGTCAAGTGCAACAACAAAATGAAACGATTATGGCATAAGCCAAAGCTTTTGGCTAGTACACCGCTAGCATGGAGGAGGTAGCTATGGAATGTGCCCACCATTATAAGATGCTACTCAGGACTGCAATGCTCCTAGGATTATGGTGTAGCAGAAGGGTATCAAATTATCTCTCAGGTACCTATGGTTCAATCCTTAGCTATGACATATTTTGCAAGAATTTTTTCCTTCAAATGGGATGCACAATTATAGGATGTTGGGCTTCTTGATAATCCATCGCCAACGTTTCTCGATTTACCCTAAAGATCGATGGGAAACTTCCATGTGGCTAGACCGATCACTTCATGTTTGATGTTACCTGATTCATCATTTTATTTTTTTACTCAAGACTGCAATATCGTGCTCTAGATTGACATTTGAAATTGGCAACAAAGGAGCAACATAGCCACTTGGTACAACCAATAACTACAAAGGAAATTAGGAAGACACTGCTCGACATTAGAAATGACAAGGCACCGAGACTGTTGAATATGATGGGAGGTTCTTCAAGGCAGTATGAGAGATAGTGCACTCAAATCTTTTGGATGTTACCATGGAGTTCTTAATTTCTGGTAGATTATTGAGGCGTTTGAACCATACACTCATTGAATTGGTTCCCAAGCTTACACATGCCCCAACAGTTATTGATTATCAACCCATTTCATGTTTCACAATTGTCTACAAAATAATCTCAAAGATACTTGCAACATGGATGACAGTAGTCATAGATAATTTTCCTGAGCTCATATAACCTTATATAGGGTAGATCTATTGTAGAGCATATTCACTTGGCATAGGAGTTACTAAGGAAGTATACTGTGTTAGGACTTTGCGAGCTAGAAAGGGGGGTTGAATAGCTCAAATAGCTCCATCTCGATTTTGTATTCGTTGTTTGAATATATTGTAGAAACTTTAATTCAAACTTGATTCCACATGTAAAATCTGAGATTTTACTTGGTATCTACCTTTTAGGCGACTAATCTAAGGTCTACTCCTAGTGATCTCCCTTCACTATGAACTTCTCTTTTTTGAATAACTTCTAGACGTAATGAAACCACTTACAACCTTGTTCTTACAAAAACACAACAATACAACAAGAAATAAGAATGTAAATACAAAGTGAAAACAAAAATGACTTTATAACGAAAACCTTGCTTTGTTTACTTTTTAGTTGCTTTGGATTGCCTCTTTGTTATGGAAAATACAATAACACTTCATCTCCAAACTCTCAAGAATTGACCCCTTCAAACTTCTTCAAAATCACCTTTTAAAGGAGGCTACTTGGGCTGATTTTTGCCTATTAGTTAACAGATTTTGCCAATCAGTCGACTGATTTGATGGATTAGACCGTTAACACTTGTAGAATGATTTTTTTACCTATTTAACCAAATTAGTAGACTAATTTTTCAAATCAGAGAAATTGATTTTATCTATTTGCTTTAGGATCAAATCGATTTGACTGATTTTCCTAACCAGTCGAATAGTTTTGTTTCTGTTTGCTTCTAGATCAAATCGATTTAATTGATTTTCCTAACTAGTTGAATCAATTTGCTTCTGAATCAGATTGATTTAACTAATTTTCCTAACCAGTTGAATCGATTTGCTTCTGGATCAGATTGATTCAATTGATTTTCCCAATTAGTTGAATCGATTTGCTTATGGATCATTATCAATTGACTGATTTTCCCAACCAGTCTAATTAATCCAAGATTCCAACCCAATTAGGAGTTCTCTTGAGTATTAGTCGACTGATACTTCTATATCAATCGACTTATCTCTAAATTTGATTATTCTAATGACGAAATTAGCCTAAACTTCTCTACCACCTTTACATGAGATTCAATCATTAGTTTGAGCTTCCACCTCTCACCAAAAATCTTGTTCTCGACTTCTTGGACTTTCCTTGCTAAGTGTCCGATCCTCCATGACCCACCTAGACTTTTCATCTGATCATGTCAAGTGTTCGGTCTTCCATGACCCACTTGGGCTTTCCTTCTCATGCTAACTCTCTGTTAGACTTCCAATCACCAAGTGTCCGGTCAACCTTGACCCACTTGTACTTTCCATCTCGTGTCAAGTCTATGTTGAACTTTCAACCGCCAAGTGTCTGGTCAACCATAACACACTTGAACTTCTCTTTTGTCAACTACCCATTGAACTTTCGATCATCAAGTGTATGGTCAACTGTGACCCACTTAGACTTTCCATCTCGTGTCAATTGTAGGTTCAGGTCGATCGACTAGAGGGGGGTGAAGAGCCCTGTAAGTAGAGTTAGAAAAATCTCTTGCTTTTGCTTAGTAAGAATAATTAGATTAACCAATTAAAATAAACAACATAAAATAAAGAGGCTATGAGATTTACTTGGTTGCATCCAGGAAGATTGCTAATTCAAGATGGTTGAAAGCTCTACTAAATCCTTCGTTGAAGGCAGAGAAGCCTCTTACAGACTTTAAAAAGCTCATAAAAAAGTAAGAAAATTGAATACAAATTGTTGTCTTTTACTTCTAGCTCCAAAATACTATTTATAGCCCTTTGGAGGAAGTTACTATTATGTTAACGTGGCTTGGAGGGGCCTGCAATGTGATCTAAGGCGCCTCAGTTGGATAGAGTTTTATCCACGTGGCCAACGACTCTTCAACGATCATTTTGCATTTAAGTCGCCTCAATTTCGACTTGAGGTGACCTGAATCTTAATTGAGGTGCCTCGGTTCTGAAAGTTCACAGATTGAATTTTGCTCATACGAGGCACCTCCAAAAATAGCTGAGGCACCTCAAACCTTGAATACTCCAAAGTCAACTCTCGAGTTGACTTTCTTCGGTCCCTGATCGCTTGGTGATTTCTGATTGTCCAGAGTTGAGCTTATCTGAATCCAACTCCGACTTTCTCTTCAAGCAGACTTCTCATCCCTCGGATATTGTGTACGTCCTTCTTGTCTACCGGTGTAGTCTTTGCATCTTCTCATCCCTCGGATGCACTGAGTCCGTCGACTACCTTTTCATGTTATCCTTCTCGCTTGCTACGTCTTCCATTCAACTTCTTGTGCTCCTAAATTCTTACACATTTAGACATAAGACATCAAATACATTAAGACTTAACTTGACTCGGTTGAACTCATCAAAACTAACTTGCGGTACTTACATCAATTATATTGGACTTCCGATTATCAAGTGTCTGGTCAATCGCGACCCACATGAAAGTTTCATAACTTGTCAAGTATCCAGTAAATCTTAACCTATTTGACTTTTCATTCAATTAACTTAATATATTAATCGACTATCATGTTTTCGGTCAATCTTAATTTACTTGACCCCTCGACCAACTAACAAATTGATCAAACATATCAAAATCCCAGCTCGAGTCAACTCAAGCTTAATCATCTTGGTCAATCTTGACTAGGAGTCGATTACACCAACATCCTGGGAAGCGAGTCTCTTTGAGATAGTGAGATGCGTTCTTAAGGTAAAACTCCAAAAGGCCTTTGGCATAGTTGATTGGAGCTTCTTGAGGACATCACTATAGGGTTTTGGCTTTCCTGGTGGCAAAAGGCAATTCGCTCGTCCCCAACACCCTCGCAAACCCTTCCCAGGGCTAACACGGAGGAGGTAAATTACGGGGACTACTAATCCGGATGTTGTGACTAGTACGTGGGGAGTACGGGCACATTGGCTATGCTAAGTTTTGACTTTCTTACACTTTATATGGAGTGGATCATGGAGTGTGTTGCTACAATCACTTTTTCGATAGCTATTAATAGGGGCATGCATTGATACTTTCGTGGAACTAAAGGATTACAACACTACAAAAATATTAGCATATAGCGACGGACTTTTTAAATAGTCCGTCGCTATTGGCGACGGATATATAGTATCCGTCGCTAGGATTGCGCGCCAAGTCAAATCCCTGAATTTAGCGACGGCCACGGTCAAAGTCTGTCGCTAGGGTTAGGCGGCGGGTCAAACCCCTAAATATAGCGACGGATTAGGTCAAAGTTGTCGCTAAGTTGCGACGGACAAGTTAATCCGTCGCAATAATACATAAAAAAGGCGACGACCCCCTTCCCCCGCGGCCACGCGAACCCTAGCTCGATCTTCCCTCTCGGCGATTCTCCTCTGGCGAACCCTCCTCCGATCCCAGGTACGCGAGCTAAGCCACATTTCCTTGATTTTCATAGTTGGTTTGTGCTTTTGCGGCGGCGGCGTCTTCTCCGGGCAGCCTCGGCTTGGCACGGCTTGGCACGGCCGCGCGTGGCCTCGCGCAGCCAGGTGGTGCCTCCTGCGGCCCCTCGCGGGCAAGCGTGGCTGGTCGCGGCCCAGCGAGGCGGCTCGCGGCCTGCTGCGGGTGTGCGGCGCCTGCTGCGGCCGCGCGCCGCCTGCTGTGGCCAGTCGACGCATGTTGCGATCGGGGACGCCTACTGCTGCCGGCGACGCCTGCTGCGACCGGCGACCCTTGCTGTGGCCGGCGACCCTGCTGTGGCGGTGGATTTAGCCAATTAATTAACTGATTAATTAATTGAATAATTAATCAGTTAATTATTAATTTAATTTATCATTTAATTAATTTAGTTAATAATTTCCTTTGTTAAATCATTAATTGTGAAATTAATTGATCAAATGTTTGATTAATTTTAGATTAATTGTTTGAGTAATTAGATTATTAAGATGATTAATTGTTTGATTAATTAGATTAGTTGATTCATTAATTAGATCTTGTTTGATTAATTTTAGATTAATTGTTTGAATAATTAGATTAATTTGTTGATTAATTGTTTGAATTGTTTAAATTGTCTTATCTGAATTCAGATACAATGTATCCGAACAAGGCATGAATGTATAATAGGTTAGACAATGGATTTATCCGTGACGAATTTTTTGCTGGAGTGGAAGAATTTGTTAACTTTGCAAAGTGTCATCCTGAGTGTTTGAATGACACAGAGTTGAAGTGTCCATGTAATCAATGCAAATGTAGAAATACAGCTTTCCGTGATGAAGATACAGTGAAAACTCATATCGCCAGGTATGAGTTTGTTCCAGATTATTACAACTGGTATTGTCATGGAGAGCCGTATATATATGAATTTGGTGGACCTTCTGTTGCATCATCATCGAACTCATTGGACCAGAGACATCATATAACCCTGCTGATGCAATGCAATCAATAGTTTACGATGCAATGAATGCTTTTGATCAATCAAATTTAGAACAAGTACCTACTTCTAATGTTCAGAAAATGTATGACATGTTAAAGGCTAGTGAAAGAGAATTATGGGAAGGTATTCCTTCTGGTCATTCTCAATTATCTACTACTGCAAGATTATTGAATATGAAGGCAGAACATCATTTCTCAGAACGATGTTATGATGACATATGTCAACTTATGTCAGAGTTGCTTCCAACTGATAACTGCATGACTGATAGTTTCTACAACACTAAAAAACTAATCAGAGACTTGGGTTTGCCAGTTGAGAAGATACATTATTGTGTCAATAATTGCATGATCTTTTGGAACCAAGATAGTGAGTTGATGGAATGCAAAATCTGTAATCATCCTCATTACAAGCATGGTGCTCGAATCGTAAATCAGAAGAAGAAGAAAAATATTCCTTACAAAGTCATGTATTACTTTCCTTTGACTGCTAGACTCTAACGTTTGTATGCATTAGCAGCAATAGCAAGTCATATGATCTGGCATCAAAATCATGGACATGATGGAGATATTATGTGTCATCCTTGTGATTCCCCTGCATGGAAACATTTAGATTTAACATTTTCTTCCTTTGCTATGGAACCACGTAATGTCAGACTTGGACTTTCTGCAGATGGATTTCAGCCATTTGGAAGTTATGGACAATAATATTCATCGTGGCCTGTTATCTTAACACCATACAATTTACCACCATGGATGTGCATGAAAGATGAATTCATGTTTCTTACTGTTTTAATTCCAGGTCCTCAAAATACAAAAGGACACATAGATGTTTTTTTTTGCAACCTTTGATAGTTGAGCTGAATTATTTATGAAATATAGGTTCAGAGACGTATGACATTGCTACAAAGTCAAACTTTTTAATGCATGCAGTATTGTTATGGACTATTAGTGATTTTCCTGCTTATTCAATGTTATCAGGATGGAGCACAGCTAGAAAGTTAGCATGTCCACATTGTATGAGTCAGTCAGATGCATTTTCTTTGTCCTCAGTGGCAAGATTTCTTGGTTTGATAATCATCGGAAATTTTTACCTCTTGATCATCCGTTCAGAAGAAATAAGAAACATTTCAAAAGGAATGAAGTAGTTAGGAAGCTACCTCCAGTTGGGATGTCAGGCGAAGAAGTGTTAAATGAAATTGATAGTTATGGATTTCTACCAGTATATCAGGATGGATCAGATGATATCAACAAGTATATTGTTAGAGTAAACAAATGTGGTTGGAGGAAAAGAAGTATTTTTTGGGAGCTTCCATATTGGAAATATTTACTCATTCGTGATAATTTGGATGTGATGCATATTGAGAAAAATTTCTTTGATAACATCATTAATACTGTCTTAAATGTGCATGGAAAACAAAAGATACAACAAAATCTCGTGAAGAATTAAAACAATTAGTTAGCAGGCCTAAGTTGCATCAGAATGAAACAACTGGTAAATATCCGAAGGCTTGTTATACATTGGACAAAGAAAGTAAGCAAGCATTGTGTTCTTGGTTGAAAAACATAAAATTCCCAGATGGATATGCCTCTAATATGTCTCGTTGTGTGGATACGAATAGATTTAAAATGGTTGGAATGAAGAGTCATGATTGTCATGTGTTTATGCAAAGATTAATTCTAATAGCTTTCCAAGAATTACTTTCTAATAATGTTTGGCAAGCACTTACAGAATTAAACCTTTTTTTCAAAAATCTGACTTCCAGAGTTGTTACGGTAGCAGATATGTTACGCCTTCAGACAGAGATTCCTTTAATACTATGTAAGCTTGAGCGAATATTTCCACCAAGCTTTTTTGATTCAATGGAGCATTTGCCTATTCATTTACCTAGCGAGGCACAGATTGGTGGTCCTGTACAATACAGATGGATGTATCCTTTTGAAAGGTTTCTTAGAAAATTAAAGAATAATGTGCGTAACAAAGCAAGAGTTGAGGGATCAATATGTAATGCATATCTGGTTGAAGAAGTAAGTTCATTTTGCTCCTATTACTTTGCTGAAAATGTTAAAACCAGACATCGAAAGTGTCCATGCAATCAAGATGACATTCCATCAGTTGACCCAGACATTCTTTCTATTTTCAAGTATCCTGGAAGAGCAATGGGTTCAACTCTATCTAGACGGTTAAATGACCAAGAATATCATGCCGCTAGGACATATATCCTCTTAAAATGTGAAGATGTCAAACCATACCTAAGGTATTATCTCTTGTTGTGATGAAATTAATATCAAATGATATAATCAAATTTCTGGTATGATATCAAATGAACTTATATAACAGGTTATACCAACAACAGTTGTACATTCAAAATCCATCAATAAGTGCAAATGAGGTACTTATTAATCTATGTAAGTGCAAATGAGGTACTTATATGGCAGGTTATTAATCTTTGCATTTTGGTTTCAAATATATGTAAGTGAGTTAATATGCATTTTTTTGTTAACAATTCTTGATTACTTATTAATCTAATTTGATCAACCACCACTATTATAGGTCAATGATGACAGAATTTCAAATGTATAAGACGAAAGAATTAAAAATCTCGCATTTGGACCTCTTCGTACTGTGACAGTCTACTCGGGTTATTACGTGAATGGATACAAATTTCATGTGGGCCAACGTGATTCAGGGATGCTAACGTATAATTCTGGAATCAGTGTCAAAGGATCAACAAACAATAATGATACTGAATTTGACTATTATGACAAGATAGAGGAAATTATCGAAGTTGAATACCCAGCGTTACCTTTCAAAAGATGTGTATTATTCATGTGTTCCTGGTATGATCCAACTCTAAGGACGGGCACCAGGAAACATCGGTTATACAATTTAGTTGAGGTTAATTCAAGCAAAAGATTCAACAAGTTCGAACCTTTCATTTTTACGGTGCAAGCTGGTCAAGTATTTTATCTGGAGTACCCAACTAAGAGAAGACGACCTAGTGAATGACTTGCTGTATGTCAAATGAAGCCTAGGTCAACCATTGAAATGCCAAATACGATCACTGTCCAAAACTCCGATGCTTATCAAAATGAAGAAGTTATAATCAACTCCGTTGATTCGAAATACAATCAGCATCTCAATTACTTATAGAAGAGAATGTCTCTTATGAGGAAATTGATGATGGTGAAATATCTAGCAGTGAGGAGGTCAATGTATCAACGGATTCAAGCGATGAAAACTTGCATGTTAATTATGTTCCATCAGATTAGGATGAGTTAGATGTATTGAACATTAACTAATCAGAGTTTGTATTAAGATGAGTTGTTAATTTAGATCGTTCTGCTTGTATTGAACATTAACTACGATGCTTGATTACCCCTTTGCTAGCTTTATTTACATTGTCTTCATTTGAATGTTTCCATTTGCACTCATGATTACTGAATTTTGTTTTACCTATTCTTCTTATCTGCCTAAACTTTGTGTATAATCAGGTACCATGTCTGCACCCCGTGATCAGCAGATTAGACTTACAGTCGTCGGTGACAGGTATACCTATTCTTCTTATATATTTTAGATCAAAATTTGCTAATATATCTCATTTTTTTCTACAGTTTTATACCAGATGGCCATCAGGTGTCTTCCTATATTACTAAAAAATTTAAAGAAAGACTGTCCACTTCGACGACATGGGGGCATATAGAAAATGATTTGAAAACATTCTATTACGGGGAGTTTTTGGTAAGTAGTTTAGATGTATATTAATTTGATGTTATAACTTTTTTGATACTAACCATATTATTATTATTATTTTTACAGAAAAGGTACACCTAGGAGGAGGGTGCAGAGGAGCAATTCAAGAGTACGTGGAATGCCTACTGCTCCAAATTGTACAGGGGCATGGTTTACAAATGGAGAAAGAAGGATGATAGACCTACAGAGGTCCCTGAGACGATTTGGGCAGCATGGTGAGCTGTCTGGGATGGCCAGCACTGGCAAGAGAATGCTGTGATTGCTCGAGCCAATCGCAATTCAGAGATTGCTGGCCCCAGCATGGGATCCACGAAACACACTGCTGGATCCCGTTCCATGGTCCAGCATGCCAGTGATTTGGTAAGTAGTTTTTATTTAGGTTATTAAAGACATTTAGTATGTTTTTTTGGATATGTTTAAACATTATATTTTGTGTTTACAGGCTGCTGAGCTAGAGAGACCTCCCACTAGTTGGGAGTTATTCACCAAGACCCACAAGAAAAAAGATGGGTCTTTTGTCGATCGTCGCTCCCTAGCAATCAATGTAAGTATATTAATTATATTTTATTTGTTTTAACATTTTATATAGACTAATTAAATTTTTATTTCCCAGGAAGCAATGACCACTAGAGTTGCTGAGGCACAGGCGTCTCAGCCTGCTGCAGAGGGGGAGGATGCACAGCCTCTTTCCATCGACGACGTGAATCAGATTTATTTTGATGTCATCGGTGGGAAGAGGAAGACCGCCCTATACGGCCTGAGCTCTCAGGCAAATATTACATATGATCAGATGAGAGTTCCAGGGGTTATGGGACGTCCAGCATCCTCCTCCTCTACCTCTAGTGAGGTTCGTCATTTGCGGGAGGAAAATGAAGCCCTGCGGACTAGAATCACGTCGATAGAGTTGACGTGGGCCGGGAGGGACGCAGAATGGGCTAAGAGGGACGCAGAGTGGGCTCAGAGGGACGCAGCGAGGGATGTTGAGTTGAGAGATTTGTGGGCTCGCCAGGAACACACTGAGGAGGTAATAAGACACATGCAAGCTTTTGCATCGACCTTGACGCCGATGACACAGGTGCCAGTCCTTCCCGCCCCTCGTTTTGAGTCTCAGGATACACAGATACCAGCCGCTCCCGCCCCTCGTTTTGAGTCTCAGGAGACACATGATCCTAAGCATACCACAGAGGAGTAGAGATATTATAGTGGTATGATCTATTTTTTCTCTAATTTTTTTCAGTAACAATGTATTAAGTTATTATATTCATAATGATTATTTTCTTATTACTTCATTTATGTTTACAAATTCCACATTATCAGAATTAAATTCAGATTTCTTTTCTTGCTTGAAAGGCATGAATATTGGATATTATTCCTTTATTGTTTCTTATTTGTTATTTTTCATTTACATATTTAATATTATTAGAGTTATCTTCTATTTGTTAATTTTCTTCTGTTAGAGTTATCTTCTATTACATATGCTTACTTCATTTGTTATTTCTTATTGGTATCAATTCACATTTCTTTCTTTATTGGATTGCTTTCTTATTGTTTTATCTTCTATTGTGCAAGAATATTTTTTCTTTCCATCCATTATTCACTCTGATATTCATGTACGTAATGATTCTCTACTAAACTCTGATTTTGATGTATATAATTTTTTTTATTTACTCTGACTTATGTTTACTTTCTTTTGATGTATACATTTGGATATTTACTCTTGTTTGGATTGGATTAACCATTGGAAAGTTTAGATTGTATAAGTTTACTCTTATTTCAAAGTTTGGATTGTATAAGTTTGGAAATTAAAGTTTGGATTGGATAGTGGATTCGAAATGAAAGTTTGGATGTATACATTTGGAAATGAATGTTTGGATTTGATTGGAAATGAAATTTTGGATTGTTGTGAACGTTTGGATGTTGAGATATTTATTTCTGTTTCATATTTGTTTGAATATTTGTATATGTTATTGATGTATATATGGGAAGTGGAAGAAACAGATTTTAGCTGGGAAAATTTTTCAGGTTTAGCGACGGATATTTTTAAAAATCCGTCGCAAATAGCGACGGATTATTGACTTTTCCGTCGCTATAACGATCGATTAGCGACGGCGTTTGACCGAATCCGTCGCTATTACGATATATTAGCGACGGAGTTTGACCATATCCGTCGCTACCCTGATTGATTTGCGACGGATATTTGACCATCCGTCGCTACGAAATCTCCCGGCCACGTCACCCCATTTTCTCGGTGTTTGCGACGGGTTTATATATCCGTCGCAAATATAGCGACGGAGTTTTTTCTCTCCGTCGCTACCATAGCTCTGAGACGGGTTTTCAGCCGACGGCGTCAACTCCGTCGCTATTAGTGTTTTGCGAGGGAATAGCGACGGATTACGTCCGTCGCAATACCCTATTATTTTTGTAGTGCAACAAGGTGATCCATTATCATTGTTCCTATTTGTCTATGCCTCGAGTTGTTCCCCAAGATGTTTAAAGACACCATCATATAATCAAATTTTCACTTTCATCCTATTTGTGTTGCGATTGAAGTCACCCATCTAACATAAGATGATGATCTTCTAGTCTTTGCCTAAGGGGATGAATCCATCATCACACATATAGCAGATCACTTATGGAAGTTTAGGGAATTTTGTTGGACTATGAGCTAACCTACACAAATCAACATTAGGGGATTGCTAGAGATTTTAGGATTCTAAATTGAGTCTCCATATTCTTAGGAATTCCTCTAGTAATAGAGCGGTTACCCACAATTGAGTTTACTTCTTGGCCAAGGCACTCTCCCTCTCTTATGAAAAGAAATTAGAAAAAAAATAATTAACGAAGTTTTTCCAACCAACCTCGAGCTATCGACTCGGTCTCACGGAAGTTTCCCACCGGTCGCCAAGGTAAATCTGGAAGCGCCCGCATTGGACGGTCTAGAAGCCCAACGTCTCAGGATTCGCACCCCATTTGGAAAAAAAATTCATGCAAATACGTCGTAGCTGGAGATCGAACCATGGATGTCTGGGAAAGCGACTAGTCGCCCTACCGCTGCATCATAGCCTCGGAGGTAATAAAAAATGAGGCGCAAACATCCTGCTAATATTAGAGCTAGTTAGGATGGTCTTACAAGATGAAGAATATTTTTGACTATCTATCCTGCCAATCCCTAATAACATGATAGATAAATTATATTCCATTTACAGAGTTTTGGGTAGACGTCCAAACATCCTTCTATCTCTTGGATTACTATGTATCTTCAAGATATCCAATAGAAAGGTATGTTATGAATATGGTGGGTCCATTATACATATGTAAGAAGTTTGATCTATGAGCATAATAGATCAAGTGATATCGAGGGGGATCTACCATATGTTCCGAGGGTCATGATTTCCTTAAATTTTTAATAATAATATTTTTATATAGAATTTTTTTATTTTCTTAAAATATATTATTTGATCATTTAAAAATGAATATGTAGAGTTGATTTAAAAGTAAAGTTAATTGTATTTTTTAACGGATTCGAGTGGGGATTGAGAAAGAGAGAGGCAGGGGTATAGAAGAGAATTGGTAAATTTGGAGGTGTCCGTTGATAAAATTTCTGATCCACATAAGCAGTTACGCCATGCATCTTACCTTCCCACCATGTTCCTCGTCCGCCGCCACGAAATATCCTTATGTTTTTTCTATTTTGAATAAATAAAAAACTTATCATGTGGTCTTGCCTTTTTCAAAAGGTCGCCTTTCTCAGATCGGAAACGAGCACGGCCGCAGGATGCCCTAGTGGGCATCGGCCGCAATTCCGTCCAGATTCATTGAATCGAAACCCCGTTCTTCTTCCGTGGCGTGTCCTTATTTAACTCCTCCCTCGACCCTCCAGTTCTCCGTCGGAACGAGCGCAAACAGAGGAGCGTTGCAACCCTCCAGTTCTCCCTTGTTTTCTACGGATTTCGCTACTACAATGGCGTCTGCTACCGCTTTCCCGAGCTCCATTTCCTCCTATTCGTTCGTTTCCCGAGAATCGTCAGGTTCATGCGCCTCTCTGCTTTCGTGGATTCCTTCTTTTCTTCCTTCTCAAACTCATGATTTTTTTTTGTCGGATCTATGTAGTTGGATCCGTCAAACGGCAGGATGCATCGGTTGTGGCGGCGGCTGCGGCCATCCGTCCCCGTAGGCGGCTGATGCTGGCGCGGCCGTGCCGTGCCTTGGAGCCTACCAAGAGAGCTGATTCGGCCGTCCTCGCCGCCGCGGCGGTGGAAGCGTCCGGCGCCGCGGTGGGCGAGGAAGACACCGTCGATTATGAGAAGCTGGGTAACGAGCTCGAGACCGCTTCGCCACTGGAGATCATAGATCGGGCTCTGGAGATGTTTGGCAACGAAATCGCCATTGCTTTCAGGTTAAGTGGCGTTATTTCTTATCTATCATCATTTTGGCCATATTTTCTTCTCTCTTGTTTAAGCATCTACGGATCTTGATTTGTTTTGGCTATTGATTGTGTTTGAATATACCACAAATTACACAAGCGGTCCTGTTCCAGAGATATTGCTGTAGTTTGCACCAAAATGTGTAGTTTCTGTCTAGTACAACAACATTTCCCCTTCTGCTCTCAAAAAAAAAAATCCCTTCTAATTCATATTTTTGTTTTCGATAAACTATGATACTGCAATTTAAGTTTTAAGGCTGAGAATGCCGAGGCACGATGTCCTTCCCCAGCTGTCTTGCTGAAGACTATTAGTGTGAAAGTTTAAAGCATGATGCATATATTTATGATTTAAAGTCTTCGACTGTAAAAGAGTATGCTTTGTTTATTTATGATTTAAAGTGATTCAGGATAACAATTTGTTGGATAAGCATAAGAAGGTTAATCCTATGCTTTTGATTGTTATGCTCTCGTGTGAAGCTTAGATTATT
>JAGFNQ010009070.1:0-123978 GCA_024364735.1 Boesenbergia rotunda | reverse complement strand
ACATACTGATGTATGTGGACCAATGTCAACTCTTGCACAAGGAGGCTAAAGCTACTTCATCACCTTTATCGATGATCACTCACGATTCGGGTATGTGTTCTTGATGAAACACAAATCTGAAGCCTTTGAGAAATTCAAAGAGTTCAGAAATGAAGTAGAGAAACAGCTTGGCAAAAGTATTAAGATACTTCGATCCGATCGGGGTGGTGAATACTTAAGTCAAGTGTTTCAAGATTATCTAAGGGACAATGGGATATTGTCCCAATGGACTCCGCCATATACACCACAGCATAATGGTGTATCTGAGAGGCGCAACCGAACCTTGATGGACATGGTTAGGTCGATGATGAATCATGCAACTCTTCCAAAATCCATTTGGGGTTATGCACTTAAGACAGCTGTTTACTTGCTAAACAGAGTCTCGACCAAGGTAGTCTCTACTACTCCATATGAGACATGGAATAGTAAGAAACCTCACTTAACTCACCTTAAGATATGGGGTTGTCCTGCTTATGTGAAGCAGACTATATCAGACAAATTGGATGCTAAGACTGATAAATGTCAATTTATTGGATACCCTAAGGAAACAAAGGGTTATCAATTCTATCATCCCTTGGAATAAAAGGTGTTTGTTTCAAGGCATGCTGTATTTCTGGAAAAAGAGTTTCTTTTACAAGAAAACAGTGGGAGTAGCATTGAACTTGATGAAGTTCAAGAAACTCCAATAGACATTACAGAGACACCTAGTCTAGACCCACAACCAATAACTCATAATGATGAGCTATTAGTTGAACCTAAAACAACACCACCTCTTCGTAGGTCTGATAGGACACGCAATATTCCAGAGAGATACGGATTTCTCATAAGTGAATCGAACGACGATGAACCTATCAGTTATGAAGATGTTCTGAAAAATTCAGAAAGGGACAAATGGCTTGAAGCCATGAAGTCGGAAATGGATTCCATGTACGAAAATCAAGTATGGGACTTGGTTAACCCACTGAAGGGATTAAGCCCATAGGGTGCAAGTGGGTTTTCAAGAAGAAAACCGACATGGAAGGTAATGTTATTACCTTTAAGGCTAGATTAGTGGCAAAAGGATATCGTCAGAAACAATGAATTGATTATGACGAAACCTATTCGCCAGTAGCTATGCTTAAATCCATTCGGATGCTCCTAGCCATATCAGCTCATTATGATTATGAGATATGGCAAATGGATGTGAAAACAGCTTTCCTTAATGGAAACCTACTTGAGGATGTATACATGATATAACCTGAAGGTTTCACATCGGTTGATAAAACCAAAGTATGTAAGCTTCGACGATCCATATATGGACTGAAGCAAGCATCCAGGAGCTGGAACATCCGTTTTGATGAGACAATCAAAGAGTTTGATTTCTCACAAAATCCTGACGAACTTTGTGTCTACAAGAAGGTTAGTGGGAGTGCAGTCGTATTCCTAGTATTATATGTCGATGACATATTAGTTATAGGAAACGATATATCAGTCTTACAGATAGTTAAAATTTGGTTGTCCAAAACTTTCTCCATGAAAGACCTGGGAGAAGCAGCCTATATCCTTGGGATTAGAATCTATAGAGATAGATCAAAACGGTTGCTTGGTCTTTCGCAGTCTACATATATAGACCGAGTGCTAAAAAGGTTTAGCATGTCGGAATCCAAGAAAGGTTACCTTCCCATCAAGCATGGGATCAACCTTTCAAAGTCTATGTGTCCGCGCACAGAAGACGAGAGGATTTGCATGAATAAGATTCCTTATGCATCCGCGATAGGATCTATCATGTATGCTATGTTATGTACAAGGCTCGATGTATCGTATGCTCTGAGTGTCACAAGCAGATACCAGTCGGATCCAAGAATGGATCATTGGGCGGCTGTCAAGACAATCCTTAAATACTTAAGAAGAACTAAGGATGTGTTCCTAATATATGGAGAAGGAGATATGGTAATACGTGGTTATACAGATGCCAGTTTCCAGACAGATAAGGATGACTCCAAATCACAGTCTGGATACGTATTTACTTTGAATGGAGGCGCAGTAAGTTGGAAAAGTTACAAACAAGACACCTTAGCCGATTCTACCACAGAAGCGGAATATATCGCAGCTTCAGAAGCAGCAAAGAAAGCAGTCTGGATCAATAAGTTCGTCTCCGGACTTGGCGTGGTTCCAACCACTGATGAAGCAGTGCCGGTTTACTGCGACAACAATGGAGCTATTGCACAAGCAAAGGAACCAAGGTCTCATCAGCGATCCAAACACGTGCTTCGCCGCTATCATCTGATCAGAGAGATTATAAGTAGGAATGATATACAAATTGAGAAAATTCCCACTGAAGGGAATTTAGCAGATCCTTTAACTAAGGCCTTGCCTCAAAACAAGTTTGAGGGTCATGTTAGAGCCTGTGGTATTGGATACCGTAGCGATTGGCATTAGGCCAAGTGGGAGTTTGTTAGTGATATGAGAGAAGTGTCCTAAGGCAATCGCCTTATGATTGTAAACATTTATTTTAATAAATGATAATTCACTATTTGAGTATACATGTTTGTGAATTTGATTGGGATCTTAAACTCATCTACTGAATGTTCGCAATACAATTCACAGCATAAGAGAATTTGTGATGGGATCACAACTAGTGATTATCTCTAAATGTACAATTGTGAAGTATTGAAAATATCCCTAGTCGATGAATTGATAAATACGGACACTATCAATTCTGTTGAGACTAGCATGGGTTATTCTCTAATCAGCTGATTCTCACTAGCTAGCGACATTGGGATGTCCGGAGATAAACATGGATGCTAGTTAAGGGAACTAGTTCATTGGAGTGACTAGCTGTAAAACTTCAAATGGTAGTCTATACATAGACATGTCAGTGAAGTCCTTACCGCAGCTTAAGTGCGATGTTCCTTTGACTTGCGGTGTTCAAGTCATCTTGGTCATGGAGACTTATACTTTAACATCTTATGCAAGCATCTCCAAGGAGGTGTGGACCCAGGATGATTGGGTATAAGCCGAAGTACCCGAAGATGTTTGAACAGCCTACAAAGGATTCACCACTCCTTGCGAGGAGATGTATACCCAGGCCTATCGTCGGATTGTTACTCAAAGCCTCTGGCCAGAGCATATCATGTTTAGAGTATGAGTCTCTTAAATACATGAGAGTAATTAGAAATCCAAAGGACGAGAAAGACACTACTTGGGTTAGGTGTGACGTAGTCAGCCTAGTGGGGACTGACACACATAGACTGTGTCCTGAACCAAGTGGGTATAAGATGATGAAGGGAATGAGGCATGATTCATTAGAGATACTGAAGGGTTTCAGAATTACTTCTGAGGTCAACCGTTGATCTTTCGATTAATTAGGGGGTCATGATGTACTAAGATACCACTCATGATCGTTCTATAATTGGTTGATTATAGACGGCCAACATAAATCGAAAGCCTATTTAGTCACACGCACTACGAGTAATCCGAGGGATTTAAAACGAGTTAAAAATTAGATTTTCCGATCAAGAGAAATAAGTCGAATCTAAATTAATCAGAGGCACAATGGAAGCTTAAAATGGCTAAGTCTTTTGAAGGCTTATCGGGCGAATTAAATGAGTTTAATTCGCGATGGGTTCGGCTCGGTTTGGCTGGCCAAAGAGGGTGCCAACCCTCTTTGGTTTGGCCGACCACAACAAAGGGGAGAAACCAATTTATTTGGTTTAAATAATAAAATAAATCAAGTGCGATTTATTTTATAAAATTATGGATAAATAAATTGTTATATAAAGAAATTTATAAAAGAGATTTATAAAGAAATTTGTAGAAATTTATTTTTTTATGGAAATTAAAATAAACCATGAATTGGTTTAATTTTAATTGATAAAATCAATTATGAATTGATTTTTCCATGATAAAAAAATTTTATACAAATTTTATTCCATAATTAAAAGGAGAGATGTATTTGTTTTATTATAAAGTTAGTTATAATAAAACTTGGCTTAAACGGAATAATTCATAAGAAAAATTTATAAGATAAATTTCTTATGAAAATTTATTCCGTTAATTATGTTAAAGGGGAGACTTGGAAAGGGAGAGGCTACTATATAATGGAACTAAGGCTAGACTTGAATTCCAGAATAGAGTTATCAAGAGATTAATTCTCTCCCTCTCTCTTTAATCTCTCCCTCTCCTTCTCCTTTCCTCCTAGGGTCGGCGCCCCTTACACACCCTATGGCCGGCGCCCATCCCACCTAGGGCCGGCGCACCATCCTCTCCTTCCAAGGGTTGCCGTAGGTTATCATCACCAAGAAGGAGCCAAAGAAGAAGAAGAAGAAGCGGATCGCAACTCCTTCCTTCCCGGAATTTAGATTCCGTTTTTTGATGGTTAGTTTCCTTTCTTCTCTCTTGATCTTCTAGTTGTGCCTTTAGAGAATCTAGTAGTTCTCGTCGGCACAAAACTCGTGACTTTGCGAAGTCATCCCGAAGAGAACTCGGCATGGACGCGAATAGAGGCGGAGCTTCCAAGGGACGCTACGGTTGGATCTCGTCCCTTACTTCGAGTTACGCGAGGTACTAAGTAAATTAGTTTACTTTTTCGCAAAATTTTAATTTATGATCATGTCCACACATCATAAGGTCGCATGCTAGATACGTGGTTAAAAATAATTTGAGAAATTATTTATGCTAATTCTTCCGCTGCACGTAAATATTTTAAAATTTACGAACTTGTATCCTTGTCAACATGCACCCGGTCCCAACATAGAAGGCATATCG
Source organism: Boesenbergia rotunda (assembly GCA_024364735.1). Taxonomy (NCBI): domain Eukaryota; kingdom Viridiplantae; phylum Streptophyta; class Magnoliopsida; order Zingiberales; family Zingiberaceae; genus Boesenbergia; species Boesenbergia rotunda. Next base: position 119,193 of record JAGFNQ010009070.1, on the reverse strand, counting down.
GGAGACAGATACCCGCCTAGCCTGAGTCGACGGATGATATTCAGCCCTTGCGGCTCCATGACGTCCATGAACTGTTTGGCGATTTCGGCCATATGGATAGAGTTGTTGATACACTCAAGCCTGTACTTCTCCCGTCGGGAATCTTCAGTCTCCTTGTAAGATCGAAGCGTCATCAGCTCCGATCTAGCCGCCTCCCACTCGGACTGCTCAGTCTCCCTACGGGAACGAAGCTCTGTCAACTCCGATCTGGCAGCCTCCCAATCGGACCTCTCCCTCCGCAGCTGCTCAAGCTCTTCTTTTTGGGTATGCAACAATTGATCTTTGGAGGAGAGCTCCATGGATAGCTCAGTTATCCTTTGTGACTGGGCCAGAGCAGTAGTATCTCTGGCCTCCAGTTGGGCCTGAAGGGAATCGAGGGCGACTGACACCCTTTGAAGGTCGGACATCACCTGGGATAACTCGGTCTGAGCCTCCGCATGTGAGGCTCGCGCTTTCCGCTCGACGTGCTTCAGGGTAGAAAGTCTGATGTTTGCTTGGGAAGTGGCTTGTTGCGCCGTCTCGACTTGGCCGCGCGCTGCTTCAAGTTGCTCACCCGAGTAGGATAGTTGATCTTGCAGAGCCTGAACCTCCTCTCGTAGGTGGTTCAGTGTGGGCCCATCAACGACTAGTCGGGAGTGTGCCAGCTGCATTCGCAGGCGCTTTACCTCCCTTTCAGCCTTAACTCGTGCTGAGCTATGGGCTAGGAGTGACATAGAGACGCCATGGCAGTCTCCTACGAACTGCAGGAAGAACGCCATTCCTGAGAGTCAGAATTGAAGAGTGTAGTGGAAGGCCTAAGTCGCCTATACATACCTGAGTGGCCTTAAGGAAAAAGGCGTCAGCATTGTTGTGGGAGCCCTGAAAGTAGGACTCCTCGAACCCTTGGGTATAGCGATCAGCTATCGACCCATAGAGGCGCAGATCCTGGTAGTGCTCGGGTAGCTCACCTGGGGGTATCTTTATGCGACGGTCTGCCCGAGAGGGCACTAGGAGGTGCACCATCAGGTCCTCATGCGGATCCCCGGCAGAAGGGGCTCCTGATCGAGTAGACATCAAGGTGTCGGAGTCGTTGGAAGTGGCAGAAAGGTTAGCGGGCGATGTGGCCACGGAAAGGTCGCCCGCAGCACCAAGGTTGGGGGCAATGGCCGAGGCAATTGCCGATAGGCGAACTGGGGAGTCTCCGACGAGAACGGTGCCCGGAGAGATAACCACGGGGGCCACATACGGAACAATGGCTAAAGAGGCAGAGTGAGCTTCCGGCTTAGGAGCTGCTCTCTTCTTCTTCTTCTCCAAAGAAGCAGAATGGGCTTCGGGCTCGGGAGCTGCTCTCTTCTTCTTCTTCTTCTTCTTCTCCAGATGCTTGCTGGAGGAAGGAAGGGAGGAACCCCCTGTCGGGGAGGACGCTCGTCGGCGTTTGGAAGGAAGGTGCGGTAGGACAGTCGTGGACGGGCCAGTCTCGGAGGCGGTGGGGCCCGACCCCTGCACAATCGAGGTCGGGTTGGCCGGAATCATCTCCGCTACAGCACCTTCTCTAGTGGCCAACATAGAGGTGATCCGAGTCTGTAGCTCGGCCTCGGTCAGCCTGAAACCTCCCTTCAGGGCTGTGGATAGCAGCAGGGAAACTGCGAAGGCCAACCACATTCATGCATGACAAAGAGATATGGCCTGACAGACACCGGGGGACTTACCAGCATCGGACATAGGAGGGGCAGGGCTCGGGCTCAGACCGAAGATAGAAAGAATCCCCTCCCTCAGTAGAAGTCCGCCGTGGAAGTGTCTATTCTCCAGCTCGGTGTTGACACTCAAGAAGTCGGCGGAAGTACGATAGTGCCGAGAAAGAGTCTCGAAAACGGGAAGTCCCTCGACCCAAGGAGAGGGCCATCCTGGGGCGGGGATGGGCCCGACGAAGAAGTACCGCTCTTTCCAACCTTTGTTCGAGGTGGGCAGATTCAGGAGGAAGGAAGCTTTGGCCCTGGCTTGGAAGAAAAAATCGCCTACCTCTTGCTGCCTGGGGTAAAAGAGGTAATGGAAGTTCTCCGGCGTCAGGGGAATCCCAAGAAGCGAGAAAATAATGGCCGAACCACATATCAGGCGTACGACGTTAGGGGCTAGTTGAGATAGAGGAATCTGGAAGTGGTCGCAGACGGCGACAATGAAAGGATGGACGGGGAAACGGAGGCCAGCTTGAAGATGATCCCGAGACAGGGCAATGTAGCCTAAAGGGGCAGAATTTGGGCGCTCGTGGGGCTTAGGCAAGAGCAGGTGGTGGTCAGCAGGGATTAGAAAGTCCGATTGTATCTGGAGCAGGTCATGGGCAATGAGGGTGGTGATCATGGTGGAATACCAAGGCCGAGACGGGGATGGCGATGAAGAAGAGGAGGCCATCGGAGAAGAAGGAAGCGAGGGGCTAACTGGTGAAAAGAAGTCGCCGAAGAAAGGCCGAGGCGAAGCAGTTGTCGTAACCCTAGCGGCACTCAAGGCGGTGGGGAAAGACGGGTAGTTTCGAGTGCGTGAAGAAGAACGAGCAGGCGAGGGGCTGCGCTTTATGGAAACAGGCGAGGAATGCCAGTCGTCCGATGAGCGACTGGGAGAAACGAACGACTTAACCAAGGCCGCTTGACCAGACTCGAGCGATATACGAGGCGACGAAATACGGATCTGTTGTAGTATTTGCAATAGAGGACGACCTATCCTTCCGAGGGGCGCGCCAGGCTCGGACCAGATGTGAGGTCCAGTCAGTCGGACTGCGTGCCTCCTTTGACTAGACTTGAGGGAGATGCTTATGATCCCGGGCCAGCTTGCGTGTGACCTGGCCCGACAGCCTGGCGCTCGGTCAGAAGGAAGGTGGCCCGTGCTCTGGACGATCCCGTTAAATAAGAGGCCCGCGGGCTCAGGCCCTTGGGGGCTTCCGTGTCAAGGTCCACATAGTCTGGTAGGAGTCTTCTCCTGAGTCAAATGGTTTGAGACCCACCCAGGCTCGGCTTCTCGCTAATGCGTGGCGGCCCACGTTCCGGGAATAAGCCCGAGCCGAGGGTAATGATACTCAGTGCCCCAGTCGGTACCCTCATAGGCCCTCAGCCGGCCTCCTTACTCAGTGCTCCAGTCAGCACAACCACTCCCTGACACCAGACTACTAGGCGTGGTACAAGGTCGGCGCAGGATCAGAGCCATTCTGGTCCCAAGTGGCGGATACCTCGCCGGGGTACTGATTCGTCTGCCACATCTTGTCCCCCATACCTCGACCACATGCTTTGGTGTCAGGTCGAGCGGCGTCCAACGGCGCCACCCTTAAGTTGACAGTGCCCCTTTCCTTAATACAGCATGTGCCACTTTACCCTGCCATCCCTGGGCATGCATTACCCTATCCTCTCCACACAACGGCAAGTGGCAGGCAGGGCAGAACCTGTCATCTTCCTCGGTCATATATACCTCCTACTCCGCATTTTCCAAGTATGCGCGATAGTGCAATTTCCATACTATTCTATTGCTTTCCATCGCCATCGTCTCATGCTGACTTGACCGTCGGAGTGCTTGGCCGGGGACTTTTCCCGGCGGATTCTAACGGTCTTTGCCTCGTAGGTGGGAAGTAACCCAGCTCGTCACGCCATCTCAGTGACCTCGCCTTTCTAAGAGACCCACTCAACCGTAAGGGTATCCTACTCGCTTCGAGATAGGATCATTTATATTTTTCAAATGGAGCATTTATTTTTTATTTTTATCTTCCCGCTAACTATTATAATGTTAGATGGTGGTGTTGTATTTCATATTTTATTTTAAAAATTAACCCTATTTTGGTATTGTATAAAGTCTAAAATTATAATTTTAAAAATTAACACTATTTTATTTTTTAAGACAAGAAGTACTTAGAGGAGCGTGATTCTGTTTTTAGAAAACCAACACCTTGAATGCTTTGGAAAAAATAAAATTTGGTCAGTTATGGATGGGAGGGATAAAAATGACAATTATCTATTTTTAGAAATCTAATAGTTAAATGTGTGTTTTTTAAAAATTTCACAATTTTAAATGGGTCCTTTATCAGTTATCGATATTTTAAAAGTTGATATTGAAATATATATGTTAAAATTTAAATTTATTTAGTATACAAATAGGAAGGAAAATTGACATTAAATAAAATGAAAAGTGCATGCATGTGCCCCGGGTAAATTTCAAAATTTTAAATGAGTTCTTTATCAATTATCGATATTTCAGAGGTTGATATTGAAATATATATGCTAAATTTTAATTATATTTAGTATACGAATAGGAAGGAAAATTGACATTAAATATAATGACAAGTGCATGCATGTGCCTTGGGAATAAGAGCACCCACAGTGTTCGGAGCTCCCACTGTTGATGTGGCGCCCACGAGGGAGTTCACTCCCATAGTGGGAGTGAGCTCCCTCGCTCTGACACAGGGAGCAGCTCCGCCTGTGCGGAGCTGCTCCCTCATGTTTTTTTTTATTTTAAATTTTAAATATTTTTTAAATTGTTAAAAAAAAACAACAACAACGGCTATGTAATTAACCGTTGAAGTTTTCAACGGTTGGAATTAAATTTAGCCGTTGTGTATCAACGGTTAATTTGACCGTTGTCCAACGGTTAATCTTTAATTTTTAATTATTAAAAATTCTATATATACATTTCACTCTTCCATTCTTTCATTCAATTTCTCATTCCCCTTCATCTCAATTTCTTCTTGTTATCTTTCATTCTCTGTTTGTATTCGAGATGGATGAAAATTTCAATACGTCGTTTACAAATCTTTTGAATTCTTCGAATACGGAAGAAAATCAATCTTCTCAAAATACTCGCATTCCTCCTAATGTCCAGTATCCTCATTTTTTCTCTCACACCCAATATCCTCCAAATTTTCAAAACATTTCACATGCTCCACAATATCCTTCTCATTTCTCAAATTCCCAAAGTTATCAAAAATTTTCGATGAATCCAAGTAATGTCGCCCCAACTCCATTTGGTATGTATCCACCCCAAGATTGGTCAGCCATGGGCAATCAATTTGGGATACCTTCTCTGCCTTATGCATTTTCTTCTTCTCAACCATCATTCATGCTTTCGAATGAATCAAAAAGAGCTACTATCGACCAATCTAGCAGCGACAAAGAATCTCTGACGCCATCATCCGTTCCAGCAACTCAGTTGCCCCTGCACCCATCACAAGAAGAGCGTGAAGTTGCACAAGAGATGGATGATCCGAAACGAAGATTTTGGTCTGTCGATGAAGACGTGATCCTTGCGAAGTCATGGGCAACTATCAGCACCGACGCAGTTATTGGTAATGACCAGAAGGATCAAGCTTTTTGGAAACGTATAGCTGATTACTATAACAAGCATCGACCTACTGGAACTCTGACGAGAAGCCATCAGCGGCTAAAATCACATTACTATCATTTTGCGCCACTGGTAAATGAATTTTCTGCAATTTATAATAATTTTTATACTCATCGTCAAAGCGGTTGGAGTGATGAGAATGTGTTGGAGAATGCACTGAATATGTGGAAAGCCAACAACAAAAATAAAGAATTCAGGTATATACATGTATGGAGGGTTCTCAGAGAATATAAGAAATATGCTCCACAATCAGTTAATCGTTACTCCAACAAGAAGGCAAGAACATCCGATTCAGGGGAGAAACTTCAGCATCAAATCCAGATACAAGCATTGATGTGGATGATTCTGAGGTCCGTATTCGTCCAATGGGGCAAAAGGCAGCAAAGAGGAAGGGCAAATCCAAAATCAGAGAAAGTGATACAATGGAACAAAATATCGACAAAGAATGGCAAGATATTAAAGCGTATCAGATGCAAAAAATGGCTATGCGAGAAGCCGAGATCTTTCATAAGGATTATGAAATTCTCATGAAGGATACTAGTGAGATGACGCCAGGACAACTTTATATACATGAGAAAATGATTGAACAAATTAAAGAGAGACGTGGCCTAGTGTAGATGTGTTTACCGTAATATTTTTTATTTCATGCATTGTAATATTTATGTAATGTTTTTAATTATTAATGTTATTCAATTATAGTAATTTATGAATTTAAATTTTATAAAAATTTAATTATCTATATTGTAGAATATGGAAGATAGATAAAAAATATATACACCCTGTTTGGAAACTTTTAAGTAAGGAATTGGAATTCAATTCCAGTCGGAATTCAATTCCGACCGGAATTGAATTCCAATTCCCATGTTTGGAATGAATAGTAAACAACAGAATTGAATTCTAATTCCCATGTTTGGAATCAATCGGAATTGAAATCAATTGTTATATTTTTACCATTTTACCCTTAAGTAAAATAAAGATGGAAGCAAGGTTGCATGGCAGGGTTGCATGCAGCAGGGTGAATTAGTCATTTTTAAGTTGGAAGGGAATGGAATTCAATTCCTTTCCCAAATCAGACCCTTTTGGGTCTGATTTATTTTGGGGTGTGTGAAGGGAATTGGAATTCAATTCCTTTCCAATTCCTTCTTAAAATTTGCTATCAAAGAAGGGAATTGAATTCCAATTCCCTTGGGAATTCTAATTCCCTCCTTTCCAAACAGGCTGATAGTGAAAAAGTGTGTGACCCATAAAGGAGTTGTTGAGAGGTTTATTGATAGTGGAGAGATATATGAGGTTTATTACTTTTGACGTGGCGTATATGTGGCAACGAAGGAGCTCCGGAGGAGCTCCTACCACTGTGAATGCCCTAAGAATAGTTACGTACTTTGACGAATAATTAAGTTTAAATTATGATAGTAGATAAAAAATTTTAAAGAATATTTTTCTAATAAAAAATGAGATTTAAGAATGCTATCACATTTAGATGAGTTTTTATAATATTTTTTAATTTATCTTAAAAGTCAATAAAAAAATTTTTGAGATCAAATTCATCACCTTTAAAATTAGTCAATTCAAAAAATTAAATATCTAAATTATTAAAACAAAAAATGCGCACATGTGCGTTGAATAACATTTTTTTCCCTAAAATAATGATGTAACAGATAGTCTCTTTAATACATAATTAAGAGATCTAAGATTTGAATTTCCGCTGTAGTATATTATAAGAAATTTTTTCACTAACTAGTGAAAAGTGAACATAACAATATTAGAGGTTTAGATGAGTTTTCATAAGTGTTTTTCAATTTATTTTCATAATGAAAAATTTTTATGGAATCGAATACGTCATTTATAAAAGTAATTGATTTAAAAAATTATATACTAAACTTAAAATTAAAATGAGATTTAGTTGAAGAAGATCGACCGGGTAAGTAGGCCTTCGTTGCCTAGTCTGTTGTCTTTTGGCTATTAAATCCTGAGAACAACTAAAAAATCCTTACAAAATCTCCGTGTCTCTGAAGTTTAATTCAATTAATCAAACTCCATCACGCTATTAATAGGCAACGTGTTAATCACCATGTTTTTGAAGTTTAGACTCAACAGGGTCGTTGTTCATGTGTTAATCACTGTTTGAGTTAGTAATTTTAGTAATTTATTTTTGAAAAATGATAAGTAGAGTGAAAATGAGAGAGTGAAAAATATAGTGAATGACACGACACCTTGCATGCAGCGATCTCCGACGGGTTCACCGTGCCTCCTAAGGTATAGTTTGATTCGAGATAGCGGCCGAAGTCCGTCGATGGTGTCCATGCGATAATCGAACGTGTACATATAAAATATCACGTCATACCACATTATTCACTATGCTTTTTACTCTCCCTATCATTTTTTTTTATTTTTTCTATATTAATTCTACAATAGATTGTTAAATAGACGAATTACTTACCTTTAACCATCAGATCTCTGAAGTTTAATTCGTTATTATTGCCCCCGGGGCTATAATGCAGTGGTATGATCACTAGTAATTAATCCAAGCATCTGTGATTTGATCCCCAGCTATGACGTATTTTGCAGGAATTTTTCCTTCAAATAGGGCGCGAACCCTGAGACGTTGGACTTCTAGACTATCCATCGCGAGCATTTCCTGATTTATTTTGGTGATCGATGAAAAATTTTTATAGAATCAGATCGATCTCCAGATTTAATTAATCTACTGTTTGATTTATCATTTTTTTTTTCTGAAGTTTAATTCAATGAATCGGACTCCATCCCGCTATTGATAGTGATAGGCAACACAGCATGTGAATCGCCAAACACACACCTCAATCTGATATCTATATATTTATTATTTAACACGCTATAGATAGACGCCATAACACGCTATAGATAGAGACCGTGTTATTCTATTCTAGTGCAAAATCTAAATATTTATTATTTAACTTATTCGTCTTCTATATTTACTACTCATTCGTTAATCCAATAACTATAGTCAAAACTTAACTAAAACTGATAATTGTTTTTAAATTTTATTTTGACTGAGTTTTTTCATATTTTTTTGACCTAAATTTATTATTAGTTTTGGACTTTTTTGTTCTATTTTTAGTTTAAATTGATTACAAATTTTGAAAATTAATTTCAAAGATTTTGCAAATTGATTTAAATCACTTTAAAAATATTTAAATTTAATTCAAAGATTAAACATCAATTTCCTTCAAACTGTGCATCTAAAGTTTTCTAACGACCAAAAGCCACATCTAAGGTTTATCTTTCCCAAATGGTATTTTACCCCTTCAACCAAAAGTTATCTCTTCTATTTTCTCTTTTTATGATATTTTACCCCTTCTACCATCTCTTTTATTTTTCTCTTTTTTTATTTTCTTCTCTCCGTTGCATGTAACATCTTTTCCCTTTGGTTTTTTTTCTTCTCTTTTCTCTTGCATTTAAATATATTCAGTAATTTTTCAAATGATGCATCTAAAGTTTCTGAATGTACAAAAGACACTAAAGTTTTATCTTTCTCAAACGGTGCACCTAAGTTTCATCTTTCTCAAACGATACATGTAATTTATATTTTACCCCATCTATCAAAAGGGGACTCTTCTCTTTCTTTTCTTTTGTGTAAATATATTTTCGCTCTTCTCTTTACTCTCTTCTCTTGCATGTAAATATATTTCCTCCCTTTTTTTACTCTTTTATGATATTGAGTTTTAAACACGAACTACGATGATATTGATTTTTAAAAACTTACACCACATGACACACCTCTATGGTGTTGGATAGCCCCCGGGGCTATGGTGCAGCGGTAAGGTCACTAGTAGTTAAACCAGGCATCCTCGGTTCGATCCCCAGCTACGGCGCATTTTGCAGGAATTTTTCTTCCAAATGGGGTGCGAACCCTGGGACGCTTGGGCTTCTAGACTGCCCCCGCGAGCACTTCCCGATTTACCCTGGTGACCGGTGGGAAACTTCCGTGGGGCCGGGCCGGTCACCCCAGGTTCAATTTGTCTGCTGCCTGGTTCATCATTTTTTTTCTATGGTGTTGGATAGGGATAGTAATTTTCTTCGAACAAGATGGAAGATCTAATATTTGACTCGAATAGAAGAGGATATGAAGGGACTATCGATATCAGATATCTGACTCGAATATGATTAAATAATAAATTTTTTCCTAAAATCTGTTAACTATTTTTGTTGATGTTAGGAGTAGGCTATATATATAATTGTTTAGTCTATTTTAATTATATATTATTAATTTGATGTTCATGTTACTAGATTTTTGTTGAATAATGATAGTTGAACGGAAAGAAAAAAATATATTATATATAAAATATCTGATTTTTTAATATGTATGGGTGTAAGGATGAATATCCGTTCTCTGATGGGTATGAGGATGGAGAATATAGAATTCGGTTCGAATCAGACCGATTGTAATCTCAAAGGTACTGATTTTTTTTAAAATCAGCACCATAACTCAAACAGCAACACCATCAATATTATTATAGTGTCAATTTTTAAAAATTGTAAATAAGGACATATTTAGACTCTAGGCATTGTAAAAACTCATAAGAGTTAGAATAAATCCTATCAATGATTTTTTATCGAACCCATTCAAAGACTTAGGGATTTGAATTTCTAAAAAATTGACATACAAGGGCAGAGAGTAGTACAGTGAATGTATTTATGATATTCATGCATGGTTCTGACAATCCTATAATAAATTATGCGTACGAGTCAATTATCTTAAAGTCATAAACTTAAAAGAAAACTTATGATCAATATTGTTAATGACTTCAGGTTGATATATCTTTGGGCACATATATGTACTCTATGCACTTGAAAAACCTATAGCACTTGAAATAAGTTCGATCAAAGATCTTTAGGTCCATCAATGGATTTCAACCAATTGACCTTGGGGATTTAAATTTTTGAAAAGTTAACATATAATAAAAGAGGATAGTGCAATAGAGGTATTTATGGTGTCCATGCTCATTTTAATATCTCTATAATAAATTATGTATATGTATTAATGGGCTTAAAGTTATAAACTTTAAAAATATTATAATAATGGATGTTAATGACTTCAAGCTGATATCTCTAGACGCATATAAACTCTGAGGCTTTTCATAAACCTATGGTACTTAGAATGGATTCAATTAGAACTCTCCAGGTATATTAATGGATTTCGATCGAAATTCATTGATGAATTTGGAAAGCTCCAATTAAACTCATTTCAACTCTTATGAGCATTCTTTACTGTTTTTAAAAAATTAACACCACAACGATATTGATGGTGTTGGTGTTTAAACTCGTGTGTGTGCACGACTTACGCGCGTCGAATGCCCCATCGATCGGGGCAAAATTTGTCCAAGCGGATAAACTAATGTTTTGCCAAATTTTTTGCTCAATTGTAGCGTTCCCAACTCCCCGTGTGTGTTTCCCCGTGGTAGCGATCGGGTACTTCTTTAGTTCGCCACGAGCAACGAGTGCTTTGTTGTGCCTGTGGTCTCGCTGTTGTATCTTGAGAGACAGACGCCCATCGGAACCTCGAAGCACCGTCGGAGGGGGACAAATCTGTTTCAAGGAAACTACGTTACGCAAGCCTCGGCAACTCTCCAATTCTGGTTCGGACAGACCTATTCGAGAAGACCTGCTCGGGAAGTCCGGATCGGGACTTCCAGGTCAGGAAATAATGCTCGAGAGATTCGACTCGGGAGCCCGGGTCGGGAGATTCAGCTCGGGAGTTCATCAGGTCAGGAATTCTAACACGGGAGTCTGCATTCTGCATAAAAGGCAGCACGGGTCACTCAACAACTAAGTTGTAATTTGTGTAATTTCAACTTATTCTTGAACTCTCCGAAGCGTGTGTATCCTCCAACAGTAAGATCATTTCCAGGGTGTAGACAGGATTCAAAACTATACGGGGCTACCACTATCCAAAATTTACAATAATAAATTTTTTAAAATCCAAATTTAAAAATTTGTAAACATCATCCTCCAATATTTTCGTAACTCAAATAATCATAATTAATTTCTAAATATTCAAAATAATTTTAACATTATCAAATTTTATTTCAAAGTCGTGTAATTTCAAAACCTATAACAATAAACCAACTAATAAACAATATTAGCGCAATATATAAGTTGAAATCAAACTAGATTAAATAGGTAAAATTATCACTTGAGATCACCCCTACAATAAATCACAATTAATCCAAATTAATTATTTTTTAATATTAATAAATAATTATTTATCAATTCCCAAATTGATCGTTGTACTATATATATATATATATATATATATATATATATATATATATATATATATATATATATATATATATATATATATATATATATATATATATATATATATATTAACAATAATCATTTTGAATGAGAATACCAAAAGATTTAAAAATGAGAAAAATTATGATTTCTCTTTGTCTAGATAATATGAGATTTGTCGGCTCTCACCTTTGCCACTCGGGTGGCAGAAGATGGCGGATTAGCAATGCTTGTTCTGCGGAAAAAAAAAACAAGCAACAATATTTGTTGTTGTTTGTTGGAACAAGAAAGGAAAAAAATGAAAAAAAGAGAAGCTATTAAGAAAGAAAAATGAAGGAGAACCTTTCTCCTTATTATTGATAGCCTTGGCTAGCTTTGACAGGCTCCGACGATGACTGAGACCAACAACAACAGCTACTATTGGGTCTCTTGTTGGCGGGGATAGAAGACTGACTAGGGATGCTACCCATGAGAAGGGGAGAGGGAAATGATGTAGTTTAGTGGTGAGATAAGAGAGAGCAGGGTAGAAAAATACAATAGAAGGGCGGTGTATCGGGTGAAGTTGTTGGTGCGGGGAAGAGAACAATGTGTAGCGATGGGAATCAAGTTTTGGGAGGAAAAAATAAAGAAAGAGATTTTTGTAAAAAAAATACCTTAATTTATTTTAAATTGATTGAACAATTTAACTTATCCGATCATAACTTGGCAATTTCAGTTTACCAATATACTTTTTATCTCCGCGCATATACATTGAATTTAATTTCATCCAACTAAATTTAAATTCAACGTCTTCATTTTCATTTTCATGTTCAATAATTCTATATATCATACTTCTTATCTCCACACCTATGCATTGAATTTAATTTCATCCAATTCAATTTAAATTCAGCATTTTCATTTTTCATGTTCAATAATTCGATATATTGTTATTTTATTTATTTATTTTTCATTCTTGATTTTATTATTTATTCTGAGACTAAATTGTTTTAATGGAGTTGAAATATTAACAAAATCAAAAATTAATAATTGTTTTTATGAAAAAGTAGGTGGGGCCAGTGGCGTAGCCAGGATTATTGATCAGGAGGGACAATTTTCGAATAAGAGAAACGATTTTCAAAAATTTCAAATTTTACTATAAATTGATCAACACCAAAACTTAGATACGAGATATCAAATATACACAAGAATTAATTTAACTCAATTGATCGACACCAAAATTATCCGGGTACTTACATAACTTTGGTTTGATCATAATTGGATCAAATCAACTCCAAATCGATCTTGATTTGAACCAATATAATCCGTAGATACAAAGATTCAAATATACACAGGGTCTAACTTAATTCGGTTGATCAATATCAAAACTATCCGGGATACTTACATAAACTTGGTTCGACTATAATTTGACCAAATCAACTTCAAATTAATCATGGATTGAACCAATATAATCTTTATCTCTGTATCTACCTGTTAAATTTATTTCGAATCCGATATAATTTTAATTTAGCATTTTCACTTCATGTTCTATGAATTAGTTCATTCATTTATTATCATATATTTTATTTTTAAAATTCAACATTTATCATTCTAAATCAAAATATTTCCTTGTAAAAGTTAAACTAATGGATAGTTTAGGTCTTGAGGTTTCCAAATATATAATTAATTTTAATTTTTGGACGATAAATAATGATAAATTAATCTGTTTTAGTGCATATATATATATATATATATATATATATATATAAAAGCCAGGGGTGCGACCGCACCCCCTTGCTATAAAGTGGCTACACCACTGGCCGGGAGGCCACCCTAACCCAAAAATGACTCCACCCCTTATCGTGTTAATGTTGCAATGGGTATTCTGTTAATGAAAATAAACTCCTAATTTTTTTTTTCATATATGGATACTTCCACCGAGACTATCCATCATAAATTTTCACTAAATTCGACATCGATATATAATCCAACAGATCGAGGATCAAACTATGTGATCTCTTATGTGCATCCGGAACGTTTTCCATGCGTGCCAGGCTGCCAGCCAGGGGCATTAAATCTTCTTCTTCGTTGAGCTAATGATGTTTATCAATCATTATTAAATCAAGGAATTAAATATGGAGAAAAAAATATGGTCAAAAATTAAAAAGACTACTCTTTTATTAGAATCGTCTAAGGGGCACTTTTTGAGTTTTTTTTTAATCAAAGGGTGGTCTACCCTCCACTCCCATACACCTCTATATATTTTATTACCGATAATTTTATACCTACTGCTATAATTTGATAACTGCTATTACAATTTAATAGGATATAATACGGATTAGTATTGATTATAAATAAATTGTCTATTATTCACATAATATTATAACGTGATGTTAATCATTATTGATCAACATTGACTAATATTTAATGTTTATATTATACAACTATGAATTATAATTATTATGATATTATATTATTAAGATGTGGAAGTGCTTCTATATAAAATATTCATCAATGTTAATGCGAAATAAAATACCGTAACAATTTTCTACCATATGATTTATTAATATTGATCCATGTTCAAAACACTGTAGTGATGGTTCACAACTAGTATAATAACATTTAAGCCTCCTTTTGATATAAAAACAAAAAATTTAAAAAGAGGCGTTTTGTTTTTACGATTTAACGTTTTTTTCTTAAAAATATTTTTTCCCAAAAAATATAAATAAATTTGACGAGATTCGACGGCCATAATTTTGCGGTGCTCCGACCGCAGCCCAATTAAATAACCGGCGCCAAACACAGTAATCAACTTGCTGCCACATGAAGATGGGAGGTAAGGTCACCGATTACCTCATCATCTTTTAAATGCTACTCCAGTCCACCTTTGTCGCCTTCTTTAAAGCCAGATCCACTTCAGAGGCGGAAGCGGAGGCGATGGATTCCTACAGGGGCAGGCTAGAGGAATACTGGAAGCGGCGCGGCTACCACCGTCTCGGCCGCGAACAGGATCCCCGCCGGCGCCGCCGGTTCTGGAGGATCAAGATCCCATCGCGCCTCGTCTTCCTGCGCCTCCGGAAGGCGGCTTCGCCCCGGAGGTTCCTCAAGAGGATCCGCGACGGCTACGTGCGGTTTATGCTCGGGCTCTCCGACGCGGTCCCCGTCAGCATCGGGTACGGTTTCGGAGGGTACGGATTTGGCGGGGACGATCACGAAATGAGGTTCGCGGCGCCGAAGATGAAGGAGTACGACGAGAAGGTGCTCATCGAGCTATACAAATCGCTCGTCGCAGCCTCAATACCCACCGCCGCCGCCTCCACCGTCGCGGTGCGGCAATAGGCGCGCGCGGCCCTCCGGCGATTTAACGGCTGGTTTATGTGATGCGATACCATTGTCCGATCGATGTGTTTAAAATAAATAAAAGATCCTTCGTTTTTTTGTCACTAATTATCTTACCGAAACTGGATTAAATGTTTATTTTTATTTATTTGTCATCCTCATCCCGTGGTATGTTTATTTTTATTTATTAGAGCATGGGATTATCATCTTGACATTTAGAATCAAAATCCGATAAAATCAAAATATTCATGCTTCCCACGAGCTAGATATTCAGATTAGTAATCTTCATAGTTTACCTCCTCTATTAGTTTTCATGATTTATTTCTTCTGTGTTGATCTTGAAACGAATTAACGAGGGTGCTCAGGCTAACAAATCGTTTTCGTTTTTTACCATCTTTTTTATTTTTATTTATGTATAGTATAAAAGTATCTATTTCTAAAAAGAATAATAATTAAGAGAGTGAAACTCATAGTGAACGACGTGACACCTTGTATGCACGATCTCCGACGGGTTCACCGTGCCCCCTAGAGTATAGTTTGATTCGGAACGACGACCGAACGCCGCCGATAGTGTCCAAGCGATAATCGGACATGTATATATAAAGTCTCACGTCATAACATATCATACCATATCATTCACTATAATTTTTACTTTTTCATTTTCACTCCATCATTGCTCTTCTAAAAATATGTCATGTATCTGAATTTGTCTTCCAAATATTAAAAAAAAATTGATCGAACGTATATGAAAATTTTAATTTGAAATTGCACATTAAAATATCACTTTTAAATTTCTAAATTTATTTATTAATATGATATGATGTCAGATTAGTTATGTTAGATAGAATTTTTGTTTTAAAATAATATTGTATTACTATAATATGATAGGCAATCGACAAGCTTATCTAATCGTGTCTCTAGTTCCAGACATTTGTTTTAAATTTATTGGACTGATCACGCAATTAAGAAACTAAACAAGTGCATTAACCGCCACAACATGACATTGGAATGGGCCCCACTTCAGAATTAATTTTGGATGATTAAATGACATCATGCGGCGCTTGTTGATTATGCGGCCGGGGGCGGTTTAGTTTTTTTTTTTTGCGAATTGTGGAGGGTGAAATGTAAATATTGTAAAATATGAGGGTAGAAAGTCAGATAACGTACAGGGCTAAAATTGAATTTTCCTAAAATAGAGAAAAAAAAGAAAAGAAAAAGAGGAAAAAAAATCCAAAGATCAGAATGGTGCGTTTAAAGCCTAAAGGCTTTGCGATCAGCTGATGTTGGTGAACCAGACAACACTCCAAGCCAACGCATCGCACCCGTCCATTTGCCACTTTTTCTCTGAGTCCCCGATATCTCCACGTCATCAACACGAGTCGATGGGCAGCCAGGCAAAGCAGCGGATCCCACTCGTGGGGACGGTCGACCGCTTTGAAGAGATCAACGGACGGATTGGATGCCGCACAGAAGGATGTGGGGGGGAGTAGTCGTGGCGGAATATGCGACCGTTTGGAATTTGAAATGGAAAGCGAGCCGTTACGTTCGTCGTTTCCCCTTTTTAATTCTGCTTCGTTCCCTATATTTTATTGACACATCTACCAGTTTAAACTTCAAAGCCCGACTTCTTTCTCTCGGAAGCCTAAATCAGATCTATGAATAAGGTTTAGCTACTCACGTATCGGGATTTCTCGCTATTCACGTTGGTGTTGCTCGGTCCATCGGCCATTGTTTGTCGTCGCGATCCAAAATTTGCGAGATTTGCTGCGTCAGTGATCTGTGATATTTCGATAGGTATGTTGGTTCTGTTCCTGTCTACCTTTCTTGTTTAATAGGTGATCAGGTTTCTAAAGCCGACACCGATCGGTTCTCATCTGTTCTATTTAGTTGCCAAAATTAGGTTTTTCTGGTCATTATCTTGTGATTTCGTTTATTTTTTATCCCGAAAAAGAGATCAGTTTCTTGGTTCATTGAAATGCTTCAATCGATGCTTTTGAAGCTTTGTAAAGAAATAAAAGGCGACTATGGGCGGAGAGAAGGGTGGTTCCAAAAGTGGTGGATTCTTTCACCTCTTTGATTGGAATCGGAAGTCTAGGAAGAAATTGTTCTCCAATTCGCCTGGTGAGTCTACTTGTGTTTATCAATTCTCATGGTTAAAAAAAAATCCTTTTTGATTTAAAGTTTGAATATTATATCTTTATGTCCCTCATTTAGAGGGCACAAAACAAGGGAAGAGAAGCACTGATAATTTGCCAGCAACGCAGCTCCATCTGGTGAGTTTGATTTTTTGATGCTTCTTTTACAGCTTGTTTAAGTTGGATTGTATCATCAATGTCCAAACCATGTTATTTCAGATTGATGATGACGAAATATCTGCCGTTCCAAGTATCAAAGGAAGTAGTGACTATAGTTGCGCTTCATCGGTGACTGATGAAGATGGCAATGGAAAAAGGGCACCAGGTGTTGTGGCAAGGCTTATGGGTCTTGATTCCATGCCAACATCAGGAGCTTCAGAGCCATACTCCACTCCCTTCTTTGATGCGCGATCTTTTCACTACAACCAGAGCCAGAAAAGTCCTGACTTTTATACAAATGAAAAATCCAACTATGTTGTTCCCCACAAAGCTGAGGGTTACTTCAGGAAGACCATGGAGACCAGATCTCAGAAGATGCCCAGCAGCCCCATAGAAAGGTTCCAAAGGGAGATATTACCTCCAAGGTTGGGGAAGCCCCTTCCACTAAGCCACCACAAGTTGGTATCGCCAATCAAGAACCTTGGCTTCACATCAGCAAAGAATGCAACAGAAATTATGGAGGCAGCTGCAAAGATTATTGAACCGGGGCTGCAAATACATCCTAGTACAAAAGGGAAGATAAGTTCACCTTCTATTCCTATAAGAGTTCGCGAGCCCAAGGATAACATATCTGCTACAGAAAGGGTGTCGCGAGTGTTACAACTATCCAGAGCACCTGTCGAGTTGGATGATCCTCAGTTCCCGAGAGGACAGTCCTTAAACAGGAACTGGAATAGGGCTGAAGATATTGTTATTGTTAGGTCCTCTTCAAATCCTTATGAAATCAATGGTGCTGGAGCAAGAAGTAAGGCTAAATCCGTCTCTTTAGCCATACAAGCTAAAGTTAATGTTCAGAAAAGGGAAGGCTTAGGCTCATCAAGTAGGAGTACAATAGTTCAGAAGGAGCATGAAGAATGCAAAGTAAATCAACCATTCAGGACACAAGCAAACAACCAGAAGACTAAACCACCAAAAAAGCCTTCAACAACCAATGTTTCTGGTGTCCTCAGGCAAAACAATCAGAAGCAGAACTGTCAATCAAGCAAAAACAAATTGAGCGTAAAGCAATCGAGTCAACAACAAGGAAGGAAGATTCCATCTGCAGATACTTCATCTGGAAAAAACAAGAATGCAAGCAAGCTTTCAGGAACTTCAAGAAATAATTGCAGGAAAATCACAGGCCTTGATGAGGAAGGTTCATCCTCCGGTAACAAGGATTTCCCACAAAAGAAAAGGTTAATAGAAGGAAGCTTCAGCAGTGAGAATAGTTTGCCTACTTACAGAGGGCTAATGAAAAGACATGAAACGCAAGTTGAATCTGATATGCTAATAGATGAGCGCACACGATCTGAGGATAACAGAAATGCCACTGACATAATATCTTTTACATTTACATCCCCGTTGATAAAAACATTTACTGCATCTCAATCAGGCGGTTTGGGGGTTGATAAATGGGACAAAGGGAAGGGTAGTTGTTTAGAAAATAATTTTTCAGATGTTAACAAGAGTCTATTATCACCAGGATTGGATGTTTTAGGTGGTGATGCATTGAGTCATCTCTT
Organism: Boesenbergia rotunda; assembly: GCA_024364735.1. Taxonomy (NCBI): domain Eukaryota; kingdom Viridiplantae; phylum Streptophyta; class Magnoliopsida; order Zingiberales; family Zingiberaceae; genus Boesenbergia; species Boesenbergia rotunda. Next base: position 100,355 of record JAGFNQ010009070.1, on the reverse strand, counting down.
AGAACGGAAATTAAGAGAATTGACTTCAACTGAGCTATCCTGCGACTTCACCACAACAACAAAGCTCATGTCTTCTGCGCCAACTCCACAAAATGTAAAATCTTATTGTAATGGTTTGAACACTCGGACAGCACAACACAAGGAGTTCCAATCTATATCATATAAAGATAGACACGGAATTGCAGTTAACTCTGGAGTTTCTTCAACAAATTCTCAGGTGATCGCAATAAATAAGAAGCTATTGGTAAATTATCTTTCACAAATCTTTATCATATCAAAATTGCTTATTTTATCCAATTCTTGTTAGTTTAATATACAATGGGATACGACTTATTAGGCAAGATATTTCCACAGATAACAACTGGGAATAATTCTTATTGCATAACCAGTAGCGGTATATATTTACACACACACACAAATGGTACTTGTTACTTGCACCTGGATCCTGGGTTGGCTTTTGGCATTCCTTCCTTCCCAAGCACACTTGTTATTAAGTCTCGCAACATAGGGAAGCAGATTTACATTGTTCAATCTTTCATGTTACATGTCTGGTAACTTCAACAAACCAAAAAAACATTCTTAGGCCACATGTTGACAAATAACAGTTGAGACTAACTCTTATATGCATGATTTGTAAATGCCGATATAATTGAAACTTAGATCAAACATATTTAGGCATGCCAACTCTCTTATGAACTTATGAAGAAAATAATGCTTGAGTTCATACTTTAATGCCAAATTGATTTATCTATATGATCATTAATATTAAATATTTCTTGGTTAATCGAGAAAACACAAGTAATTGAGTCAGTTTTGACCGGATAACTTTTCTGGACAAAACACTATTGTGTCTTCTCAAACTATGTATTACATGCATATCCATAATTCTCCCTACAATTTTAAATGTCCAATTCCTTTGTGTGTTTTTATTCCAGTGTCCAGTGTCCTCATGATGCAATAACAATAGCTTTCAAATATCTGTTGTCTGGCGGACTATACATGAGCTTAAGATCAATTACTTTCTCAATAGTGGGTTAATTTGATAAGTGATTTTCTTTGTATTTATGAGCAATACAAGCAAATTACTCTCAGAAAGATACTCAGTTTGATGTTTTTCCAATGATTAACGAGGTTTTTTCAAAGATACTCTGTTTGATGTTTTTCCAATGGTCATCATAGTTGCTATCCATTATGAGAAAAATATGCTTCAACCATTGTGACGTGTGTTTCATCTTCTCAAGAACTATCAATTGTAGGGCTTCATTCCAGTGGCCAGTTAAAAGGTTTTATTTTAACGCCTAATCCAATTTCAGGCAGTAGAAGTTGAAAACGATCAAAGCAGCAGCGATAATGCCTGCATGGAACCAAATTACAATCATCAAAGTCCACTCTCTGTATTTGATGTCTCCTTTTCAAGTGAAAGCTGGCAGTTAACGGAGAGCCCAGGAAGTACATATGGTAAAGCATTGCTTACTGGATATGTTTATATTTAATTCTTCCTATATCTGACTTGTGCTACTAATTTCTCCAGGAAGCGACCTTTGTACATCATCTGTGAATGCCCGGAACATTACTCACTTGCATTCAAGTAAATCAGTTGAAGCAGAACCTGAGTTGTTTGATTCAGCTTCTTCTATTGCTAAAGATCGTCAGGAGGGTACAACAGCCCATATGAAACCAAACGAGCAGGAACTGCATTATGTGAGGAAAACATTGTGCCGCAAAGGTTTGACGTCTGAGGATTTAGGCTCATACTACTTAAATGGTGTTGCAGCTTTTGAACGTAATAATGGATACCTACAAGAAGAGGTAATAGGTGATAAGGGAAGGAGCAAGTTGCTATATGACTCTGTCCAGGAATGCTTGGAGTTGAAACATGATCATCATTTTAAGGCAGGATATCAAGCATGGAACAAGGGAACAATGTTGATTAGGAAGGATATGGCACAAGATGTTTATGATGAAATTTCAGGATGGAAATCCATGAGTAACTGGATGGTAAATGAACTTGTGGAAAATGACATGAGCACTCACTTGGGAAGTTGGCTGGAGTTTGAGATTGAAGCATTTGAAACTGGCAAGCAAATTCAAAGACAGATACTGAGCTTATTGATTGATGAAGTTCTTGTTGATTTCCAGATTAAATAACTTTCTCAACCTAAAATTCGTTTCATTTAATTACCTCATTAGTAATCACCAGTACATGCTAGGCCATATTCATTCAGTTGGAAAAATGATGTACCGGTTTACAAGTGATTGAATTATGAAATGGTTCAAGTCTGTATCCACCTTATGATCATCTTCGACCTTTTGCAGAGAATGATGATGCAAAATTGAATCGTTTGCTTAATAACTGATGATAATGTAGTGATCAACCCTGTTGTTTCATATGGTGTGCTCATTCTTCCCTTTAGCAGCTTCTATATAATGAATTATGTTTTATCAGAGCAAAATGTTTCCTTGTAGTTCCTGCAATGGATAGGAGCAAAATCCTAATTTGCAGTTCAAATTAAATTCCTGAAGAAGAAATCTCTCAATATATAAATATCACTGCATATTATTTTTGATTAAGTGAACACCATATCGAACATGACTGACTACTCAGGTTTGGTTGGAAGGCTTCAGCTTTCTTTAGCCTCACCTCAATACGGTGGGGAGGAAAGTTGAAAGATCCAAGTCTTCTGTGACTATCAATCTACCACTTTGAACAGTAATAAAAATTCAAAAACAACAAAGGGATCAATCATTTATCAAAGAAGTTCTTGATTAAGATGATTAATAATGCACAGAAGATTTCTGACAGTTGCAAGACTTCTCATAAAAATGACTCAATTTTTTTTTCTTTGGGAAACAAAGATAGTTGTTTGTCCATGAATTTCATTCAATTCTTCAGCAGTTACTCCTGCAAGTGAATTAGAAGCAAGTAATTAATCTTCAGCTATTCGAGTCAAGTTCAGCAAGAGATGAAGCTCACTGCATCTTCGACACCGGTTGTGCATGCAGGCCTTCGAGGTGGAAGCTGATGATGAGGAGTGCGCTGCAGCAACGGTAACACAGAAATCAAACCAACAGATAATATATCGGAAAGTTGATATCTTCATGTTGGTACTGGCTGTCCTGTTGAGACAAAATATGCATGCCATAAACGTATACCTTCAACTTGGGCTTGAGAGATTCAACATCGGTTTTTGACTTTGGACTTGTTCCTTGCTGCACAAAGGGAGAAATTACATCTTAGAAATGTAGAAAGTCGACGAATTTAGTCTTATTAAATCAACCGCCTCAGCCTCAAGACAAGCTTTATTAACAAAGTTGGCATTTCCAATAGTCAACTTTGTTAATCTTTTTCAAAATTGACTATTGGAAATGTCAGCCATTTGATGTCAGCCTTGTTATGTAGAATAGTCAAAGTTGACTTGTTAACTCAATCATAAAATTGCCTCTTTTTTTTTTTTTTATCTTTGTTAACTCAATCATAATCATCCGGAAATGAATTATGAAATGTTTTCTCCTTGTTCATTCAGAAAAGACAGATAAAAAAAATAGTAACAATTACAATGACCACACATGTTTCATTATTTTTTGCAAGACAAGTAACAATGTTCTAAAAAACAATTTTAACCGAAGTGAGAGATCCTGTAGATTTTGATGATATGATGACAAACTCTCCTAATATAACTTCAATTGTTGGCATAAGTAAATAGCATCTTCTTTGTTATCATGTGAATTCAATCTAATTGACACAATTCATGGTTTAATCTTCAATATTATATCGTCTAAAAGCAAAATCGAGAAGTAAATACCTTGCCAAGGACCCAGTCAGCAGAATCAAAGTAAGCTCTTTCATGGTCCTGCATCCGAACAAAAACAAATGAAAAGAGAAATCAAATGTTAGGTCTCCAACTCTCCACTTAGTCAATTCATTTTTGAAAAAAAAGGAGCATGTTCGCGCAGTCAGCGTGGACAATTTCGATCTTACATTTCAAGCAATAATGACCAAACCTGATATAAAATACTTTCTTAAACAATAGTGTCACAGTAATCACTTCCATGGTAAATTTCAATCAGAAGGTTCAACTATGGTGATAGCTAAAATATTGGCTTTGGAACAATGAAGAACAATGAAGAATATTAAATAAGCTTGCTTAAAGATGAAGTTAGAAGCATTAACGTTTAAAATGTCAAAAACTTGCCTCGGAGATTAATGGCTTTTTAGCTACAATACCTCCATATCTTTTCTCCAATAGCATCTAAGACAAAACACCAAACAGAATGCAGTATAAGATTGGAGATTGATGGCAAGACTTGTCAGTTTAATGCAGTGAGTGAAAGCATAGAAGAAGCACCAAGGTTCTCCATCTAAAACTATCTATCAAAAGAAATCCTTATCGAACCGAGATTATTGGCACGGCTCTTTTTCAGTTTGAAATTCAATAACCAAACTTTTTATCACTTCCAAAACCAAAAGGGGGGAAGACAGAAGAACAAGCATTACCTCTTCGCCTTGAGGAGCTATATTCCCTTGATTGCAGCCTGCCATGGATTCTGAAGAGCCAAGTTTTTCACAAAATCACACGAATCAGATTCCTGAAAATCTCAACCCTAGACCAGCATCAAACAGGGGAGGGAAGGGAGCAGAGTGAGCACCTTGGGACAAGAGAAGAGAAGAGAAGGGAAAGGAAGAGGATGAGGAGGCGAGAAGTGGGTGAAGCAGAGGAAATGGGCAATCACCATAATATAGAAGCACGAGGGGCGAAAGAAAAGAAGAGAAAAGGAAAGGAAAGAAAAAAAAGGAAGGATTGTTTGAGTGTGGGTTAGATAGATAGCACACAAGGCATGAGATGATATCGAGTTAGATAGCAAATCCAGTGTGTGTGAATCGCCATGCCAAATTTACCCACCCCATGCACCCTCACGTGCCAATCATTTCTTCTTAGATTCGATCGAGAAATAGAATGGAAATTGTTTTTCCCAGCCGACACCATCAATTCAATCATTTGTAAAGCCATCCAACTCGGTCCTTTTAGATTCGATTCGAATATTCTCCATCTTTGTATCTTCGCTTTTGTGCAAATTTATTCCTCTATATCTCCTCCCCTTCTTACTGTTTCCAACTATTTCTCTGAGATTTTTATCCCTTTTTTGTCCGCACAAATTTTGGATTCGAATTGATCTGAAGAATTAACGAGTTTAATGCGGATGGAATTAATAATTTGAAGAATTCATTGATTGTAATGAATAAAAAATCTGAATGTTAGAACATCCCTTTCCTTGGTGAGAGGTAGGTGCTTACTCTCTTTCATACGTATGGTTTATCTGATGAACACGAATTTTGTTCCTTTTTTCAGAAAAATAAAGAGAGATACAAAAATGTATCAATGAGAACAATCTTTCATCCTAAATAAGCTTTCAGTCATTAAAAGTTTAATGTTAACTTGCACTTCAAAAACTATAGAAATCTTAAAATGCACCTCTTTCTTTTAAGATTACTCCTATAAAATTAGTTTAATAAAAAAAAAGATATCTTAATGCAATCTTATACCTTATTTTAGGACCACGCAACACCGACGAAAGAAGTAACAACGACTGTACTAAAAAAAATTGCATCAAATGGTTTTTTAAACAATAAAATAAACGGAATGAATTAACAACATTTGTTTTTTATAAATCTTATCATTTTTTAAAAGGAAATGGAAAAAAAGCCGAAATATAGTCCTTTTGACAACCATTTTTTTTATTATCCTTTTTCACCTACTCCTCCTTCGACGTTACGCAGCTGCAAACACAGAGAAAACAAATTCAAACGACTTCAATTAACTAATAAATGAATGAACAAATCGTGAAGATCGGATTTTAATTCTTTTTTAATCCACTTCATTTGTCATTCTAAACTCTATTTTTTTTATTAGTGTTAGTCCTAGAATTAATTATGAGATAATTAACTCGAATTTTTTTATTATATTTTATTAATAAAAGTAAAGTTTCGTTATTATATTTACTTCATGTTTGTGCAAAATGAATAAGTATAATAATATCCTTAGTAGTATGTTCTAACCTATATCATATCAATTGGTTAAATTGATAGTCAGATAATGTAGAGAATACTATTCTTAATTATTTCTAGTCAAATATTAATATTCAAGGATAATATTAATGCGTTGAGATTAACATATAAATCAATTGATGACTGGATCTCACAAGTCATAGATATGATATATCAAATTGACACATGAGTATACATTAGAGAATATGTACTAAATTTACCTGCTATGAAAAAGTTTCATGAATCGTTATATGAGTGTCATAAACTTTCTTATAGTGATTATTGATATGAATAATCCTTAAATATGAAGTCACTATGGTTCCCTACATAAGGAGTTGTATACTTTGGTATCGTTAAACGTCATCCGTAATAGGGTGAACTATAAAGTCGATCAATGAGTATACAACAAATTATACGGAGGGATATGAGTGGCGTAGATGAAATCTATCCCTCCCATATGATGGGAGTGATATCTGTGGGTCCCTCGATCAAGTAGGATTACTAAAATGCATGATCATGCTCAAATGAGTTAATATGAGATATTGAGCTTATTTAATTGAGTGAGTCTACTTGGGGATCAAAAACATAAAGATTGATAAGAGAATGACATGGTTCATGCCTTATTGATTAATCTAGATATTGAGAATAGAAAAGCAAAGCCATACATTATAATAGACATAGATATCAAGAAATATAAAGATTGATTTTCTCGTTACTTGAGTAGCAATGATGCATTGTTAGATGTCACTAATTGTTTATATATATATGTCTAAAACGGTTTAGATACATTGCCAACGTTATGAGAACCTATTAGGTCACACACAAAGAATATGATGTTTCAGAAATAAGTTGATTTTAGTTTGACTAAAATATGATCCTAAATTGGATTAATTGAGTTAGACTCAAATGAATCCAATTGGATTATAGGATTGAGTCTAATCTGAGTTAGACTCATTTAGATTAGGCTCAACCACTTAATAATGGATAATGTTCATTAAAAAATTTGATGAAACATTATCAGAGAGGAAGACCAAGAGACATTCTATTCATTGGATGAATAAAAGATGAAGAGCCAAAAGAAAACCAAGAGGTTTTGATATTCATTGAGATTAATACACATTAATCAAATAAAATACCAAGAACAAAAAGCCTTTTGTATTCATTGGATGAATATTAAAGGCATGAATTCATAAGGATGAATGAGTTTTGATCATCTTCTTCCTCCTCTCCTTCTTCTTGGCCGAAACACACAAGTTATGTTTTTAGTCCTCTTGTTTTGTGAACCATCCCAAATTGCTAGCACAACTAAGGTGGTTCATCTTCGAGATCGAGATCATGTTCGTGTGGATACTCAAGAGGAGAGCTCCTCGCAGAACTTGGTGACTCAGACCTTGTTGATAGTGCAAATCGATCAAGTACCAATCCTGGATAAGCTTACCAATTGAAGGGCACCTATTATTACATTCCTCGAACGGGGGACTTTGTTTGCTAACCCGATGTAGACCTGACTACTCAAGAGGAGAGCGCCCTATTTCATTCTAATCGGTGATATATTATATTTGAAGAGCCTTCTCACACCCCCCTTCTTAAATGTCTTGGGCCCGATGATGTAGATTAAGTCATGAGGTAAATTCATAAAGGTATTTGTGGAAACCATATTAAGGGAATGAAGCTCGCTTAGAAGGCGTTACTAGCTGGATATTTTTGGCCAACTCCGCAGGCAAACACCGCTTGGTTCGTCGCCTCCTGCATTAATTGCCAGAAGTATCAGAACCTCTCTCACTGCCCGACTAATTTTTTAAAGACTTCCACCATCTCATACCCCCTTGACTAGTGGGGTATGGATATTGTAAGTCCCTTTATGAAGGGGCCTAAATAGAAGAAATTTTTACTTGTAGCCACAGATTATTTCTCCAAGTAGGTAGAAGCTAAAATCTTGACCCGAATAATGGAAGACACTATCAAAAAGTCCTTGTGACAAAATATTGTATGCTAGTATAGTCTACCTCACAAGATCATCTCTGACAACGAATGACAATTTCAGGGTCGCTAGTTCAAGGAATGGTGTGAAGACATTGACATCCAACAAGCTTTCACCTTGGCGGCTTACCCGCGAAGCAATGGGTAGACGAAAGTAGTCAATTGGGAGATAGTCTAAGGGCACAAAATCAAACTGGTTTATGTTAAAGACAGCTAGGTGGAGGAACTGCCTTGCATTCTTTGAGCTTATCGAACTACACCTCGAGAAAGCATGCGGATGACTCTCTTCCACGTCATTTATAGTGGAGAAGCAGTCATCCCTGTGGAGATTGGTGATGAATCTACTCGGAGAAGCACCTATGATTAAGACAACTCTGATCATCGACTCTTTGACATCTAATTAATCACTGAGACCAAGGGAAAAGTGGATGCCTGACTAGTCGTATATCGCCAGAGGATGTGTCAAAATTACAACAAGCTTGTCATTCCTCATGCTTTTCAAATCAGAGACTTGGTCTGGAAGAAGGTCAGCTAGTTGGAAACAACAACGAGCTAAAATCACAATGGGAAGGACTGTTTTGGGTGATTTGCAAGCGGTTCAGGAGCATACTATTTGGAAGATGTGAGCGGCATTAAACTTGATCACCTATGGAGTGATAATCATTTATAGCCCTATCATTCCTAAGCAGTTCACGTATCCTTGGTTTATATTTCACGTACTATCAAAATTTTATATTTTTGTATCTTTTTTTTTATTAATGAAAAAGTATTTTTGCTAGACTCATGTTTTCTCTTCCAAACTTATCAGACTCGGACATAGTTGAGGTCGAGTTCCAAAGCTCAGTGATATCAATCTCCCCTTCATACAAGGGTCGAGCACATATCATATCTCCATCGACAATGTCTCTTTCAAGGCTCAAACGACACAGACATATTCAAGGCCAAGATCCAATGCTCGGTGATATCCACCTCCCTTTCATATAAGAGTTGAGTGTATATTGTATCTCCATCGACAATGTTCTTTTCAAGACCCAAACTCCCTCAACTCAGACATAATCAGAGTCGAGATCCAAGGCTTTGCGATATCAACCTCCCCTTCCTACAAGGGTTAAGAGATATTGTATCTACATCGATAATGTCCTTTTCAGGGCCCAAACTCCCCCGACTCAGACATAATCAGGGTTGATATCCATAGCTTGACGATATTAACCTCCCTTCATCTAAGGGTCGAGCGCAAATCGCATCTCCATCGACAATGTCTTTTTAAGGGTTCATACTCTCCTGACGCAAACATAGTTGGTGTCAAGATCCAAGGCTCGGCGATATCAACCTCCCCTTCATACATGGGTCAAACGAATATCATATCTCTATCGATAATATCCTTTTAAGGGCACAAACTCCCTCGACTCGGACATAGTTAGGGTCGAGATCCAAGGCTCAACAATATCAACCACCCCTTCATACAAAGGTCAAGATAATATCGTATCTCCATCAATTATATCCTTTTTAGGGCTCATACTCCTCCAACTCGGACATAGTCGAGGTCACGATCCAAGGCTCGAGTCGAGGTCGAGATACAAGGCTCAGCGATATCAAACTCCCCTTCATACAAGGGTCAATGCATATCATATCTCCATTGATTATGCCATTTTCAAGGCTCATACTCCCTCGACTCAGACATAGTCGAAGTCAAGATCCAAGACTCGATGATATTAACCTCCCCTTCGTATAAGTCTCGAGCGTATATTGTATCTCCATCGACAATGTTACCTTTTCAGGGCTCAAACTCTCCAGACTCGGACATAGCCGAGATTGAGATCAAGGTTCGATGTCAACCTCCCCTTAATCAAGATAGTGCGTGTAAGTCCCCCCTCAGTCATAGGTGAGTGCTTATCTTCCCACGGATCGTTCTCTTGAGTCTCTCTCTAATTGATGGGTGTAAGTACTCCGTGTAGGTTTTGATGTGATCAACCAAGTCAAGTTAGGTCTTGATTACTTTTGATCATTGTGTCTAAGTGTGCAGGAGCTTAGGAGCACAAGAAGTATAGCAGAAGACACAACAGACGAGAAAGATGGCATGGATTAGGGAGCCGATGGGCTCGGTGCATCCGAGGGATGTAGAGGCTGCGGAAGAGTACGCCAGTCGACAAGGAAGGCGTGTGCTACGTCCAAGGGACGAGAAGCTAGGGAGGAAACCCATTTGAGGAGAAGCCTGGAGTTGGGTTCAGGTGAGCTCAACTTTGGATGGCCACAAATCACCCACGCAGTCAAAAGTCTCGGATCGAGGTGAACCGGTAAGAGGAGGGTGAATTGCCGCTATAAAATAAAAATAAATCTTTTGTGCGGCTCACAAAGATTCCAGATTAGTTGTAATAATAAAATAAAATAAACATAAATTAATTAAACTAATAAAAGGCTAAGACATAAAAATTTACTGTTAGATCATGTTCATCGTGCTAGAGGGGGGGGGGGGGGAGGGGGGTGAATAGCAACTTTCGACTTTTCTACCTACAACGTTAGCAAGCGCAAGCAGAAATCTAATAAAACAAATGAAAACAATGCTAACGCACCTATTTACGTGGTTCGGAGATAAAAACTCCTACTCCACGGCTGCCCGTAAGGTGGGCGATTCCTAATCCGTCGGTGGATGATTCCTCGGATCACCTCCGGCTAGATCTCGTAGCTCCTTGTGGGTGGAGAAACCTCACCACAATCTTTGGACACTACCTGAACACAATAGGCTACTAACTCATTCTATCCAAGCAAGTTTTGTTGGGACCGGGTGCATGTTGACATGGATACGGGTTCGTAATTTTAAAATTTAATTACGTGCAGCGGAAGGTTTAGCATAAATAATTTCTCAAATTATTTTAACCACGTATCTAGCATCCACCCTTATGTTGTGGAGACATGATCATACATTTAAAATTTTGCAGAAAGTAAACTAATTTACTTAATACCTCGCGTAACTCGTAGAAAGGGATGAGATCCAACCGTAGCGTCCCTTGGAAGCTCCGCCTCTATTCGCGTCCACGCCGGGTTTTCTTCGGGATGACATTGCAAAGCCACGAGTTTCGTGCCGACAAGAACTACTAGATTCTCTAAAGGCACGACAAGAATACCAAGAGAGAGATGAAAAACTAACCACCAAACGAATAATGGAATCAAGATTCTGGGAGGAAGGAAGGAGTCGCGCCTGCTTCTTCTTCTTCTTCGGCTTCTTCTTGGTGGTGGAAGCTCACGGCAAAGGGGGAGGGCTCTAGGGCCGGCGGCACTAGAAGAGGGAGAGGGAGAGAAGGAGAGGGAGAGAGGCTAGGCAAGAATCCTTGATCTCTTGGATTAATCTCCAAGCATTGCCTTGGTACTTTTATATAGTAGCCTCTTAATCGCCAAGTCTCCTCTTAATGGAATAAATTTTTCATAAGAAATTTATCTTATAAATTTTTCTATGAATTATTCCGTTATGCCAAGTTTTTATTATAACTTAATTTATAATAAAAACAATCATGTCTCCCCTTTTATTATGGAAAGAAATTTCTTTATATAAATTTCTTTATATAAATTTCTTTATCATGGTAAATCAATCCATTATTGATTTTATAAAATAAAATAAACCAATCCAAGGTTTATTTTAATTTCCATGAAAAATAAATCTCTTTATATAAATTTCTTTATATAAATTTCTTTATACAAATTTCTTTATCCATAATTTTATAAGACAAACCACGCGCGGTTTATTTTATAAATTTGAACCAAACAATTTGGTTCTTCCCTCTTATTGTGGCCGGCCAAACAAAGAGGGTGGGGACCCTCTTTGGCCGGCCAAACCCAAGCCACGATCTCACGAATTAAACTCATTTAATTCGTTCAATAAGTCTTCAAAAGACTTAGCTATTTTATGCTTCCGATGCGTCTCTGAAAAATTCAGATTCGACTTACCTCTCTTGATCAGAAAATTCAATTTTCAACTCGTTTTAAATCCCTCGGATCACTCGTAGTGCGTGTGACTAAATAGGCTTTCGATTTATGTTGGCCGTCTATAATTAACCAATTATAGAACGATCATGAGTGACACCTAGTAGTACATCATGATCCCCAATTAATCGAAAGATCAACGGTTGACCTCAGAAATAATTCTGAAACCCTTCAGCAGCTATAATGAGTCGTGCCCCATTCCCTTCACCATCTTATACCCACTTGGTTCAGGACACGGTCTATGTGTGTCAGTCCCCACTAGGCTGACTACGTCACACCTAGCCCAAGCAATGTCTTTCTCATCCAACGGATTCTAATTACTCTCATGTTTCTTAGAGATTCATACTCGGAACATGTTATGCTCTGGCCAGAGGCTTCAAGTAACAATCTGACGATAGGCCTTGGGTATACATCTCCTCGTAAGGAGTGGTGAATCCTTTGTAGGTTGTTCAAACATCTTCAGGCACTTTGGCTTATACCCAATCATCCTGGGTCCACACCTCCTTGGAGATGCTTGCTTAAGATGTCAAAGTATAAGTTTTTATGACCAAGATGACTTGAACAGCGCAAGTCAAAGGAACATCGCACTTAAGCTGCAGTAAGAACTTTCATTGACATATCTATATGTAGATTACCATATGAAGTTTTACAGCTAGTCACTCCAATGAACTAGTTCCCTTAACTAGCATTCATGTTTATCTCCGGACATCCCAATGTCACCAGCTAGTGAGAATCAGCTGATTAGAGAATAACCCATGCTAGTCTCAACAGAATTGATAGTGTCCGTATCTGTCAATTCTTCGACTAGGGACAATTTCAATACTTCACAATTGCACATGTAGAGATAATCACTAGTTGTGAATTCATCACAAATTCTCTCATGCTGTGAATTGTATTGCGGACATTCAGTAAATGAGTTTAAGATCTCAATCAAATACATGAACATGTATACTCAAATAGTGAATATTCATTTATTGAAGTAAATGATTACAATCATAAGGCGATTGCCTTAGGACACTTCTCTCATATTACTAACAAGTTTCGCCAAGGGTAAACAGCTTGAATCGATTTATTTTAAATAGAGCTCGAGCTGAATATGACCGTTGGCCAATTGACTACTCCAGGAGCAGTCGACTGGTCCTCCCTGAATTCGAATCCTCACATTGACCTTTCAAATTCTGGCCATCCCAGTCGACTGCCCTTGGGGCTATCGACTGGTCCCCTTCTAAGCCTAGGGTTCCCTTCCTGAGTATATTTCTCTCCACACTCAAACCCTCCCGGCTTAGTTCCTGAGTACAAACACTCACACTCGGACCCTTACAACCTGGTTGACTCTTCAATCAGCAGTCTCGATCTGTTGCCTTCACGCCCTCTTCATCGATTCCCGTCCCTCGGTTGCGCATGTAAGCCCTCAGCTTGCCTCCATGCCACCCTTCACACATGCCTTGAAGTCCGCGTCCCTCGGCTCATCATCTCTGCCCATGGTCCCTCGGATGCGCACACAAGTCTCCAGCTTGCCTCCATTCCACCCTTCACCTGATGACATCCAACCAAGTCTATGTGTACCTGCAAACCTGTACACTCACATACACATATTAGTCCAATAACAAACCCTAACTTACTCATATTGACATACACACATCAAAACCCATGATCCTCCAGATCATACTCGGGCCGATTACCCCAACAATCTCCTCTTTTTTGATGTGTGATAATATGTTTAAGTTAGGTAAACAAAAACAACAATAGCAATAGCAATTGAAAATTACAGCATAGCAAACAAGAGGCAACCTCCCCCTTAACCTATGCATTCTCTCAATTTTCAATTCTCACAACCAACACCAAGTTAAGTTCTATCCAACTTAATACCAACAGTGTTTTCTCACGTCAAGTTAAACCTAACTTAACACCACACTTTCTACCCCTTTGACACCATCAAAAAGATTGCCCCAAGCAACCTACCCGTAGTGCCAAAAAGAACTCACTTTATTTCTGAAAACCCCTTCAGAAATCATTCAATAGAAATAACAGTCGACTGCTCACAGAGCAGTCGACTGCCTAGTGGAATTCACAAATTCACAGAAACATCAGTCGACTGCCCCCAGGGCAGTCGACTGATATAGTCTAAACCTGAATTTATAGCCCAAATTCAGAAACGTGTAGAAAATTCTACAAAATTCCGAAAAATATGAAATTTTGCAAGCACATTTGTTAGGATATACTCTACCCCAGAAAAATATATTTTCATAAAAAATATCAAATGTACTTGACTTTTGGTACACACTCAAATTTTCTCAAAAATTAGCATTTTGTATCAACTTTGAAATCCATCTATGAATCCATGTGTTTGCTAAAACCATCCATTATCATTTACACCTAGAATTGCTTCCAAATCCTCCTTTTCCTTTATATACTCTCAATATGACAAAACCTCCCCCTTTTCTATTCCTTAACCCTAAATACATCAAAGTAACATGAACCTTTCTTATGCCTCCAACTTTGCAAGCTCTTATTATCCAATAGCAAACAATGAATTTCAAGCAATATAAGCAATATCAAGCCATGATATAGAATTTCATAAAATAACATGAAAGCATAAGCAAATGGTTCATACATGACTGGAAAATAAACATGAAAGTGGCACAAGGGCTAAAGCCCCGAAGTAACTAATTATTACAGTTCCAAAAGAAAGTGTTTGAGAGATAAAATGTAAATCTACGCAAGACACTCTCAACCATCAAATGAACTCTACTACATGTCGTTGCCCGGAGGAGGGGCCTGATACGTGAGATGCAACTGTTGTATCATCGCGTACATCTCATCCTGCTGTCGCTGGAACCCCTAACAGAACTGTGTGAGGCCATGAATCTCCTCCTGAATGGCAGTCTGTGTCTGCTGGAAACCCCTCTGCTGCTGCTGAAAATCGTGGAAATCCTCCCGGAGACCGTGAACCTCAGACTGGAGCTAGGAGAACTCCTCTCGTGTAACTCCACCAGCAGGCTCCTCATCAGAACTCGAAGAGTCAGGATGCTGCCTCCAGACGAACTCCCCCTGTCTACACTCAATACCTGCCAAGGATAACTGGCGTGCACCAATCTGATCGTAGTCCTTGGACAAGTGACGTACCTGACCGCTAGTCGTGCATATACCCCTAGACTCAAAGAACTCAGTCAGGACGTGACAGAAGGGCATGTATATCTTCCCATTGACACTATGGGAAAAATGGACGATGGATGTAAACACATGCAGGGTGACATTAATGTCTAACTTCCTCTCTAGCGCGTACATCATGACCAAGTGAGGAAGTTGAATCATCGACCTCCCCTTGATAACAATTGGTAAAATGCAGTCTAACACAGCTTTATATAACACCTTACTAGCAGGACTCATGTGCTTGGCCTCAAACAAGAGCTGCGTAGAAACTCAGCGTCTCCCAAAATAATGTAAATGAATCTAGTCTAGGGTCCCACCAGTCAATATGAAAGGCTCGACAATCTTAGGAAAATATGTAAATGCATTATTAGACGTCCTACAACTTAGAAATGCACCTAAAACTATGGATGAGAAGGGGATGGTGACTCCTGCCACCATGGACTCATAGAGGTCATTATCGGAATTGATGCATGTGAGGTTTGCGTAGAATTCTTTACACATATCAATGTTTGCATCGTGCTGACAATACACCAATCGTCCTAGACCGAAATGGGTAATTATCTTAGAGATATGAGGCGCATTCTCCCAGAAGTATGCTCGGTTGAGATACTGACAATTCATCAATACAAACTCATTCTCTTCAAATCTCTGTAGACACTCATTAGACCGGAATCGATGCGCATTCGGGTCTATCGAACCTTGCTGGGATGATCCCTCACCCCTTGACCTTTTATGTGCCATCCTAACATATACCATACTAGTGCATGTACCCATACCATTCCATAACAAGGAAAAACACACAAAATAGACCAAATTAGTTCCAAATTATGACTTGAATGGGAAAAATCAAACTATACAAAGTATTACCGTTTTCCCAATCGCTTCATGGTGAGGCTTGATGGAGATCAACTTGAAAAGATAAGTTCTACTAACCCTAGATGTCGATCCGAGGTAGGAGGAGGCTAGAAGGGTGGTTTTAGAGCTCGGGAGGGCCTTAGAACGTAAGGGGAAGTCGGGAAGGAGATGATCTCGCAGGGGGTGGCACGCAAAACCTTAGGTTTTGCCACCCCCGCGCGATCCTTTTCTATTTAAAAACTCGTGGATCAATCGACTGCCCTTGAGGCAGTCGACTGAGAAAACGACCAGAGAGTTCAGTCGACTGCTCCTAGAGCAGTCGACTGGTAATTTTAAATTTCCAGTTTTGAGTTTTGTAAAATACGGTAAAAAAAATAATAATAGTAAATAAATGTATAGAATAAAATAATATATATGAATATATATATAGGATATATATATATATATATATAAATTTTTATAAAATCATCATAAATAGGAGTTAAAAATTAGAAATAATCAGAGGGAAAAATTTGGAATAATTTTATGATATTATTGGAAAAGTTTGTGGGAATAATTGATACATAATAGGTTAGTTTGGAATTATTTAAGGAAAAGTTCAAATTTAGAAATTAATATATATAGATATATATATATATATATATATATTTATATAAATCTTTTCCCTTATAAATACGTTGTTTGTCGTGCCCTAAGCCCTCAATGCCAAACCATCCACCGCAGCCCCACCTCGCACGTGCTTCCCCCTCACGTGAACACAGCCGGTCGCCGCCCCTCTTCTCCGGCCACGAGCGAGAGCAGCGACGCCATCCCTCCTCTTCCTCTCGACCGCAGACCGCAGCCACGAGAGGCGATGTTGTCGACCTTGGTGAGAGTCTTCGTCCCTGTCTCCACGTGCGACGCCACGCCGCCGACCGCGGGACGGTGCTTAGGCTGCCGTCTCCTTCTCCACTCGAGGTTAGGCTGCCGTCGCACTTTATGGATCGCCACCTGGTGGTTCGCAGCGAGCACGCATCACCTCGTTACCGCCGGATCTCCTCCTCTGCAACAGACACCACCAGCGACGTCGCCGGTTGCCTCCTCGCGATCGCGTCTCTCTCTCCCATCTCCTTCAGCGCCGCTTGTGTGCCGTGAGCTGCAGTTGGGGAAATAAACAGCAGCTAGGAAGGAGAGATCAAAAGGTACGAGGTTTTCCTTATCTAAATTGTTGATGATCCATACCCAATGATTAGAAATAGTGGTCTCTATATGGTTATATGATCTTGATCTTAGGTTGGTTCATAAGGAATGAATTCATTAGGCTTCATAATAAGATTAATCCTAATCAGATTGGCATGAGTTAGGCGATTAAATGAATAGATAAAACTTGATTAGCTAGTTGATGAATCTTGGAAGTGATGAAGTTAAGGATGATGTATAGCTAGACCTAATCTAATCATTTGGAAGAATTAGATTAGGGTTATGGATCGGTTGGATTAAATTTAATCAAGGAATTGAGATTAATTGAAAGTAATTGGGTTTGAGGATTACTTAATGATCAAGGTGATTAGGGGTTCATCCTAATCGGTTTTGGGATTTGTTTTAGTTACTTGTTGAATATTATAATTTGTTAAATCATACATATTGGTACAGGACCTTGATTTGGATGCTAGGCTCTAGACGTGGGATCTATTCTGATATGGGCTTCTACATTAAAGGCGGGTACTTCTCCCTTGATTCATGTAGTTTCGTTTACCTTAAATGCATGGTCGTTTTATTATCTGAGTAGGATGATTTACCTTAAATCTATTTCTCTTGTTTTCCTGCTTGATACTTATTCTGTGCTTGACCTTTTGAGTGATAATTTAAATTGTTCAGTTATACAGTCTCATCACTTGATTTCTGATCTAAAGCGTACTGTGTGTACGCGTGTACTGTAGAATACTCATTTGACCTATTTAGGATTTGGTTGACATTAGATAAACCCTACCCAGTAGATTAGTGCATGTTTATTTACTTTGGTGTTGATTGTGCTTTTCGTATGTTTCCTTATTTTGGAGTTATTGGTGTTTTCTGTTTCACAAGGTTTTGGGTTTGATTGAGGTGGTGTATATTAGTGACATGCATCATAGCATTCAGGCCGACGATCGCGGGCTCCTTGGTGGTTGAGATAGGTCGTCGGGTATATTTTCTTGTTGTGCCACGCTTGGTCGGAGTTGTGTGCAAACAGTTGATACTCCCCAGGTATTTGGAGTTCCCATAGGTATTTTGGGATTTTAAGCCATAGGTATTTTGGCTTTTCATATCAGAGCCACGGTTGTCGTGGTGTATGTGCATAGCCCCAAGTTTTGACACTTGTATCTTGTCCACTCAACCTAATGGTGGTTGGTGTGTGTACAGTGCAGGTTATGACATCATGTGCATATTATGCATTTGCATTTGCTTGTGTTTGTTGCATTTGATTGAGCTATGATTGTTGCATTTGACTGACATGCATATACGGATATGATTTGCATTTATTATATGATGTGGATATGTTCAGCAGTATTGACAGTTTATTGAGGTAGTAGGGGATTTCTGATCTTGCCCTTACTTGTTACATGGTTTTCAGGTATGTTTTATTTGTATGGATGCATTTTGTTTATGTTCTTGATTCCGGAGACTGTATACCCTTTGGCTATCTTTATGCTTGCTTTACCCTTTTATATACCATGTATTTATCTGTTCTTATACCCGCAGAGTTCCATCCGGAACTCACCACCCCTTGTCATTCTTTTTGTTTCAGGTAGTCGATAGCTGTGTCTCGTGCTGCCAGGAGGGGATCCAGCTGCCAGTCTCTCAGTTTGAGTATTTATTGGTTTTTTGTATACTTGTAGTAGTTTTAAAGTATTAGTGTCGTTTTTGGTTTTAGTATCGTTTCGGATGATATTTGGCTTTTCGTTAGACATGTATTTATTCATTTCCGTTGGATTTTGGTTTGCTGCGCTTAGCTATTAGGATTTATTTATTATGTTTATTATTTGTCAGTTATAATATTTAACTGCGTGGTTGTGATGTTGTGAACGCTAGCCGAGTGTGGCTGAGCTAAATTATGTGTGGAGTGATGTATGTATGGGTTTCAGATTGTCCGCCGTACAGGGGAGCTGTTGCCCGATTTTGGAGCGAGCACGGGCCTCTGGGGCAGTCGACCTTACTGGGATGATCCCTCACCCCTTGACCTTTTATGTGCCATCCTAACATATACCATACTAATGCATGTACCCATGCCATTCCATAACAAGGAAAAACACACAAAATAGACCAAATTAGTTCCAAATCATGACTTGAATGGGAAAAATCAAACTATACAAAGTATTACCGTTTTCCCAATCGCTTCATGGTGAGGCTTGATGGAGATCAACTTGAAAAGATAAGTTCTACTAACCCTAGATGTAGATCCGAGGTAGGAGGAGGCTAGTGTTGGTGCAGAAAGCACCCAAGTCGAACCTGTGTTTTGATAATGGCAAAAGGGTTCAAAAGTTAAGGTATAATGTTTATCTAAAATGTTACTCAAGTGTGCAGGGAAAGTCCTAGCGAAGGACTGCTAGGCAACTGGCGAAGGACTGCCAGGATACAAAGCCCTAGCGAAGGACTGCTAGGCACCTGGCGAAGGAATGCCAGGATATAAAGACCTAGCGAAGGACTGCTAGGCACCAGGCAAAGGACAGCTTGGTACTGAAGACCTGGCGGAGGACAACTAGGCACCTGGCGAAGGACTGTCAGGATCCGAAGACCTGGCGAAGGACTGCTAGGCATCGGGCGAAGGATAGCTTGGTATCCAAGACCTGGCAAAGGACTGCTGGGCAAAAGTCCAACCGGAGGAGCCGGTTGGCATCAGGTAAATTCTCCCGAGAGGAGTAGGTGAGGACGCGTTCCCCGTCGAGGGAACAGTAGGCGTCGGTTCGACCTAGGGTTCCATTTGGGAGAGCCAAAGTCAGAACCAAGACAGCTAAGGCTGTATAAAACTAACATATTATTGCTTTATGTTGTTTTGGACTAACCCTGGATGTAGGACCGAAGGAACGAGTGTCTGCAGCTTAGAGAGCCTCAAAGGAGTGAGGCAGTAGCTGAGTAGGGCGCCCGGAGTGTCCCGGGCGCCCCCAAGGCGAATACAAAACAGAAGAACAAAAGGAGTGCTTCGACAGCTTATGGGCGGGGCGCCCCCGTGCTCCCGGGCGCCCCAGCTTAAGCTAACGAAGCAAGCCAGCGAGAAGCCAACAGGATAAGAGCCTGACCCAGTCAACCCGGGCGCCCCCAGCGTCCCGGGCTCCCCCGTCAAAATCTGATCCTGAGTTTGAAGGGATCAGAGCTGACCGAGTGCAACTCGGATCAGCTGACACGTGGGGGGGGGGGGGGCGCCCCCGACGTTCCGGGTGCCCCCAGGGGCTATAAAAGGGCCCTCGAACCCAAGGCTTCAGTAACTCAATTCTTCCAACGCATTCACGCTCTTCTACGCTCGCGCTCTGCTCCGGAAACCTCCCGACTTGAGATATAAGCACCGACGACGTCCCTCTGCTCCAAGAGCTACTTTTTGTTTACTGTACTAGTCTTGTAATACTTCTTGTAAACTGCTTTTGCGATATATAGAATTGCCCACAGAAAATGGTCAACGACCGTGGGCCTTGGAGTAGGAGTCGACCGCGACTCCGAACCAAGTAAAAACCTTGGTGTTTGCGTGTGTTTGTGTTAATTTCCGCTGTGCATTCTCTATTTCTTAATCCGAACGTTTTACGATATTCACCCCCCTCTATCGTTTCTCTCGATCCAACAAGTGGTATTAGAGTAGGGAAGCTCAAATTTGGTGCAACCACCAGTTTGAGAATTTTTCAAATTTTTGTAAAATTATTTCTTATTTTTTTCGAATTCTTATCGTTAATCGAGACCAGTGCAACACCCCTCGATATTTAATTTTCTTTATCCCGCACTACTAATCCAAGACCAAGTCTTGGGACATTTCTTTCCTTCTAGCTTAATTTTTCAGATAAAATGGCCATGCAAGAAGGCTTCAGCACTGCAAGACCACCTCTCTTCAGTGGGGAGGACTTCTCCTACTGGAAGAGCAGAATGAAGGTCCACTTGAAAACTCAGGTGGACATGTGGATAATCATCCAGTCCGGACTAGAGATTCCAAAAAATGCTGAAGGAGTACCTCAAACCTACACAGAGTGGGACACCGCTCTGAAACGGAAGATTGAAGCTGATGCAAAGGCGACCCAGACCCTCCAATGCGACTTAACAAAAGAGGAGCTGAACCGGGTGGGTCCATTCAACAGTGCCAAGGAGCTGTGGGGGAAACTGATCGAGCTGCACGAAGGAACTTCAGACACTCGGATCAACAAGAGAGATCTCCTCCTGAACAAACTGTACACGATCAAGATGAATGACAACGAAACAGCAGCTCAACTCCACACCCGAATCCAGGAATTAATTAACGGACTACACACCATCGGTCACATGGTAGAAAACCGTGACCTAATAAGATACGCTTTAAATGCTTTCCCGAGAAACACCTTGTGGGCATCTATGGTAGATGTATACAAGGTTTCAAGGGATTTTTCAAAAGTTAAATTAGATGAATTGTTCTCTAAATTAGAATTACATGAACAGACTAACTACAATCTGGCCGAGAAAGGTATTGCCTTTGTTGCAGGTAAAACTGGAAGGGCAACCAAGAAGAAGCCTCAACCTGAACCCGAGTCTAACTCAGACTTAGACTCAGAAGACGAAGAAGGAGATCGACCAAAGCTGGTCCGACTGGCCCGAAGCTACTACAAGGAATTGAAGAACCAAACCAACAGACGGAAAGCCAGCAGAAGAAAGGACGAACCAGCTGAACCCGCAAATGAAAAGAACAAGCCCAACGTGACCTGCTACGAGTGCAAGAAGAAGGGTCACTACAAGACGGAGTGTCCGAACCTAAAGGAGACCAAGAAGAATAGAAGGAAAAAGGCACTTCAGGCAACGTGGGATGAGTCCTCCTCCTCCGAAGAAGAAGAGGTCCCACAGTCGAACCTACTCGCACTAATCACCTCAGAAGAAATCGAGACCGAGTCAGAATCGGAACAGGACGACGGCAGACTAACATTTTCAGAGGACGGTGAAATCAAGGTAAGTGGTTTTACTAGAAGTCAGTTGAATGAATTAATTTCTTATCTTTCTCAAGATTTGGCGAAAGCTAAACTCCGAGTCGAATCCCTCCGACAGGAAGTAAAACTCCTGAAAGAGGGAGCTGACTCTAGACCCTTAACTGAGAAGGTTCAAGAAGGAACCTCTACTCAAGTTGAAAAACTTGAGAAAGAGAACTCCTCCCTAAAAACTCAGGTTAAGGACCTTAGATCAGCTTTAGAACGATTCACTTCTGGCTCCAAGGGTCTTGACATGATTCTTGGAAAACATAAGTCGGTTCTAAATCGATCCGGACTAGGTTATAGAACCAAATCTAGACAAAGATCCTACTTTGCTGTACTGAACCAGTCCAGAGTTAAAGTTCAAGTATGAGTACCCAAACTATGCCTGAGCAAATAAATTGGATCAAATCAATACTAGATCCCCAAGGACAAGATTCACATCTTGCCAGACCATTATCGTGGCTTTAGTCCAGGGGGAGCCAAATTGAAAACAATATTTATTGTTAGATAAAATTCAATTCTTGCTTGCAATTTGCATGATTGATTGTTTACTTAATTTCTACAATCTACCATGTTTAGATTTAGGAATGGTTAGTTTAAGGACTGAACCAACTTAACTGAAATTTGGCAACATAGTATTGGGTGGCGGTGAGATGATAGTACGTTAGGGAAACCAATTCTAATAAGGTCAAGTATTCTCTACTTGGTCTCTTTAGACTGGTGAAACTAGCCGAAGCTACCAATCCAAGACCCAAACTAGTTAGACCAGAACTTTTCAAAGATTAATTTTGAAAATGAAATTTCACTGAAAGGCTTTGTCAAGGAAAGGGTTGATGATCCAATAAGGCTACGACCAAAGAAGGCCTAGTGCCTCGCCAAGACCTGGAAGCCAATCTTTGAAATTCAAATTCAAACTAGTCTCTGTTAAATTCGAATCTAACACAAATTTTCAGTTAGTTGTAGATTTAAACATTCTTTTCAAAATAAATTCAATTGTTTTCAAAATTAATTAAGCTTTTTAAAATAAATCATGTTTTTCAAAAAATTCCTTTATCAAAACCTGTCTCACAAAACCTATAAGGCTAACGTGATTGAAAACCCTAGATTTGGGTGAGATAGACTAGGCAGTGAAAATCAATTTAAGCTATTCCTGACTCTAATTGGATCCAAATCAACAAAACTCTTTATGTGTAGGAACATAAAGATTTGGACCAATGGATGTTGGATAGCGGTTGCTCCAGACACATGACTGGAGATAAATTGAAATTCACCAAACTCAAGTTCAAGAACCTAAGCTCAGTGGCATTTGGCAACAATGCTACACTCAAGGTAATTGGGTCAGGTAATATTGAACGTAAATTTGACTTTGTTATTAAGAAAGTTCTTTTGGTTGAAAACTTCAATTTTAACCTACTTAGCATAAGTTAGTTATGTGATTCTGGTTATATAGTTACCTTCAACAATTCTAACTGCCTGATTAGAAACTTGCAAGACTCAGAAATTATGCTTAAGGACACTAGGAAAAATAATGTTTACACTATAAACCTTCCCCTTGTACCTAAATGCATGTTAACTCAATTAGAACAATCAAATCTCTGGCATAGGAGACTAGGTCACACTAACCTAAGGATTATTTCAAAAATCACCCAACTTGGCCTAATTAAAGGTATTCCTAAAATTAAAAATCATGAAAACTTAATATGTGAATCATGTAATCAAGGTAAACAAACCAGGTCTAATCACAAACTAATTCAATCTGATCTAACTCAAACCACACTTGAGCTCCTGCACCTTGACCTATTTGATTCACATGGAGCC
Source organism: Boesenbergia rotunda (assembly GCA_024364735.1). Lineage (NCBI taxonomy): Eukaryota > Viridiplantae > Streptophyta > Magnoliopsida > Zingiberales > Zingiberaceae > Boesenbergia > Boesenbergia rotunda. Next base: position 76,385 of record JAGFNQ010009070.1, on the reverse strand, counting down.
AAGTCACTAAGCGGAAACCGATACTGCTTAGTAATAATTGATGATTACTCAAGGTTTACCTGGGCTAGGTTTCTAAAGACCAAAGATAAAACCCTAAACCTATTTAATGAATTCTGTAAGTTAATTGAAAATCAAAACGATACTAAAATCAAAAGACTTAGGAGTGACCACGGGGGAGAATTTGAAAATCAACGGTTCGAGAAATTCTGTAAGGTAAATGGATACATACATGAATTTTCGTGTCCTAGAACCCCCCAACAGAATGGGATAGTCGAAAGAAAAAATAGAACTCTACAGGAAGACGCTAGGGCTATGCTCAATGAATTTAACTTAGCCAACCAATATTGGGCAGAAGCAATTAGGACGGCTTGCTACATCCAAAATAGGGTCCTGATTAACAAACGACACAACAAAACACCCTATGAACTATATTACCGTAGACTTCCAAATCTACACTACCTAAGGGTCTTTGGATGCAAAGTCCATATGCTAAACACCAAAGACTACTTAGGAAAATTCCAGTCTAAGTCAACCTCAGGCATCTTCCTAGGATATTCAACAAGTAGAGCCTATAGGGTTTACAACAACCAAACCAAGAAAATCGAAGAAACAACCAACCTAATATTCGATGAAGAAATTAACTCAAATCCAAATCTAACTTCATCAAACACTGATCAAGAAGATAATCAACAAGTTGGTGAATCCTTAATTGAACCCATAAACGAACTAACTATTGAACCAACTAGTGAGTCAAATGAACCAATTATTGAACCAACTCAAAGAGTGGAATCAAATAGTGAACCAAACCGACCAGCCGGACCTGAGGCTGAACCAAGTTCTAGAAAAACCAAGAAACCCAGACTCAGTCACCCAACCGATCAAATTGTGGGTGATCCAACTCTAGGAGTCAGGACTAGATCTTCCTATAGAAACCTTAGTCAAATAGCAATGATTTCAAAAATAGAACCTAAGACTATAGATGAAGCCCTACCTGATCCTGATTGGATCATAGCTATGCAAGAAGAATTAGCCCAATTTGAGAGGAACCAAGTCTGGGAACTAGTACCTAAACCTGAAGGTAAATCCATAATTGACACTAAGTGGGTCTTTAGGAATAAGCTAAATGATCAAGGAGAAATAGTCAGAAACAAAGCCCGCTTAGTAGCAAAGGGGTTCAGCCAAGTAGAAGGGTTAGATTACGATGAAACATATGCCCCAGTAGCTAGACTTGAGTCCATTAGGATGTTATTAGCCTTTGCATCCCATAAAGGATTTAAGCTATACCAAATGGATGTAAAGTTAGCCTTTCTAAATGGATTCATTAAAGAAGAAGTTTATGTAGGACAACCCCCTGGTTTTGAGGACTTAGAAAGACCTGACCACGTTTACAAACTTACCAAAGCACTATATGGATTAAAACAAGCACCTAGGCCTGTATGAACGCTTATCAACTTACTTAATTTTTAAAGAATTTAAACAAGGTCAAATTGACTCAACCCTATTTATTAAGACCCTAGAAAAGATATATTTATTGCCCAAATCTACGTAGATGACATAATCTTTGGGTCCACCAACTCAAACTTTCTAAAAGAATTTGTTAAAATAATGGAAAATGAATTTGAGATGAGCTTAGTTGGTGAGCTTAACTTTTTTCTAGGGTTACAAATTAAACAAACCAGGGATGGAAACTATGTCCATCAATCCAAATACGCTAAGGAGCTAATAAAGAAATTTAAAATGAATAACTCTAAAAGCATAAGTACCCCCATGACCACCAATATAAAAATAGATAGTGACCCTGATGGTAAACCAGCAGACCTTAAACTCTATAGAAGTATGATTGGAAGTCTACTGTACCTTACAGCAAGCAGACCTGACATCCTTTTTTCTGTAGGAATGTGTGCTAGATACCAAACCTGTGCTAAGGAAACACACTTAGCTGCCCTAAAAAGAATACTAAGATATGTCAAGGGCACCCTAAATGTAGGGATTTGGTATCCTAGGACCTCAACCTTCGACTTGTCAGGATACTCGGACTCTGACTACGCAGGTTGTAAATTAGATAGAAAGAGCACAAGTGAAAGCTGCCAACTATTAGGTAATAGCCTAGTAAGTTGGTGCAGCAGAAAACAACACTGTGTAGCTCTATCCATAACTGAAGCTGAATATGTAGCTTTAGGAGAGTGTGTGACACAACTCTTATGGATGATGCACACTCTCAAAGACTTCTAGCTTAACTACAATCAAACTCAGGTCTACATTGACAATATCAGCTCAATCAACCTGACTATGAACCCAATCCAACATTCCAGAACTAAACACATAGAAGTTAAACACCACTTTGTAAGAGATCATGTAGCTAGGGGTGAGATAGTCCTTAAGCATGTAGACTCTAAATCCAACTTAGCCGACATATTCACAAAACCCCTACCTGAGTCTGAGTTCAGCTCACTAAGAAGGTAGTTAGGATTATGCTTAGTAGAATAGGTTTAGTCTACTCTTGGTTTTCTTACTACTTTACTCATCTCAAAATCAACTTTTAAAGTAGTTTTCAAAAATTGCTTTCAAAATCAGCTTTTACTTAGTTTTGAAAAGTTTTAAAAATAAAATTTTCAACTTAGTTTTATTTTAAAATTATCCCCTTCAAAACTAGGGCTTTTTCGCAAATGGACTTAGTCTAGGTCCTAACCCTAGAATTGCATGCACTTATAGATTTAGAAGCCAGCATCTCACAAGCACCTTAGGATACTTTTGATTGATAACCTAGAATGGGTTGAGATGCTTAGGTCTTTGCCTTAATTCAAGATGCTTTAAGTCTGTGCATCTGCAGTAATTGGGGCACTAAATACAACTTACACAGTAATCAAGTTAAGCGTCAAGTTTAGAAAATCTAACTTGAACAGAACACTTAAATTGACTAACCCTAGCAAAAACTACTGTTTATAACAGTTAGTAAGTAGCTAATTAGGTTAGACAGGACCCTAAAAGAGATAAGTAAAACTGATTTGGTTTAGTTCATATCCTGAATTGATTCTGTACAGTAAATTATGCAATTTATTTTTTTTTGCTTTTATGCAAGTTAATTATCCTTTTTTCTGCTATACTGCCTTGTTTTTGATATATGACAAAGGGGGAGAGATAAGAAAGGAGAGAGTTTAAAATTTAAAATTTTTTTCTAAATCTAAAATTTCAAACTCTATCCTTTATTCAAAAAGTACTTAATTCATTTTCAAAAGTACAAAATTCTTCCAAGTTTTCAAAATTTTTCTAAGTACTTATACTTAAGTTTTCAAACTTTCCTTAGTACTTTAAATTTAAGTTTTCAAACTTTCCTTAGTACTTTAAACTTAAGTTTTCAAACTTTCCTTAAGTACCTTAAACTTAAGTCTTCAAACTTTCCTTAAGTACTTTAAACTTAAGTCTTCAAACTTTCCTTAAGCACTTTAAACTTAAGTTTTCAAAACTTTCCTTAGTATTTTAAAACTAAATTTTTAAATTTTTCTAAGTAGTGTAAACTTAAGTTTTCAAAAACCTTTTTAAGTTTTCAAAAACTTTCTGAGTACTTAAACTTAAAAATTTTGAAATTTTTTTTGTACTCAAACTTAAGTTTTCAAAATCCTTCGTAATACTTAAACTTAAGTTTTCAAATTTATCTAAGTATTTAAATTTTCTACAAGTATAAATTTTCCAAAAGTTCACAACCAAAATTATTTCGGAAAATATGTCTTTAAAGTTTAAGTTGAAAATTATTCTAAGTAAAATTAAATTCATCTTTAGACTTAGAATTTATTTTCAAAAACCCCACGAACTTTTGAAAAATCTAGGGGGAGATTCCTTCCAGGGGGAGGAAACAAAATTTCAGTTTACTTGTTCTGATTAACTTAACTTTTTGAACCAGGGTTGCCATAAATCAAAAAGGGGGAGATTGTTGGTGCAGAAAGCACCCAAGTCGAACCTGTGTTTTGATAAGGCAAAAGGGTTCAAAAGGTAAGGTATAATGTCTATCTAACATGTTACTCAAGTGTGCAGGGAAAGTCCTAGCGAAGGACTGCTAGGCAACTGGCGAAGGAATGCCAGGATACAAAGCCCTAGCGAAGGACTGCTAGGCACCTAGCGAAGGAATGCCAGGATATAAAGACCTAGCGAAGGACTGCTAGGCACCAGGCAAAGGACAGCTTGGTACTGAAGACCTGGCGAAGGATAGCTAGGCACCTGGCGAAGGACTGTCAGGATCCGAAGACCTGGCGAAGGACTGCTAGGCACCGGGCGAAGGATAGCTTGGTATCCAAGACCTGGCAAAGGACCGCTGGGCAAAAGTCCAACCGGAGGAGCCGGTTGGCATCAGGTAAATTCTCCCGAGAGGAGTAGGTGAGGATGCGTTCCCCGTCGAGGGAACAGTAGGCGTCGGTTCGACCTAGGGTTCCATTTGGGAGAGCCAAAGTCAGAACCAAGACAACTAAGGCTGTATAAAACTAACATATTATTGCTTTATGTTGTTTTGGACTAACCCTGGATGCAGGACCGAAGGAACGAGTGTCTGCAGCTCAGAGAGCCTCAAAGGAGTGAGGCAGTAGCTGAGTAGGGCGCCCGGAGTGTCCCGGGTGCCCCAAGGTGAATACAAAACAGAAGAACAAAAGGAGTGCTTCGACAGCTTATGGGCGGGGCACCCCCGTGCTCCCGGGCGCCCCCAGCGTCCCGGGCGCCCCCAGCTTAAGCTAACGAAGCAAGCCAGCGAGAAGCCAATAGGATAAGAGCCTGACCCAGTCAACCCGGGCGCCCCCAGTGTCCCGGGCGCCCCTGTCAAAGTCTGATCCCGAGTTTGAAGGGATCAGAGCTGACCGAGTGCAACTCGGATCAACTGACACGTGGGGGGGGGGGGCGCCCCCGACGTTCCGGGCGCCCCCAGGGGCTATAAAAGGGCCCTCGAACCCAAGGCTTCAGTAACTCAATTCTTCCAACGCATTCACGCTCTTCTACGCTCGCGCTCTGCTCCGGAAACCTCCCGACTCGAGATACAAGCGCCGACGACGTCCCTCTGCTCCAAAAACATAATCTACACCGGACGTCGGTAACGAAGAGCTACTTTTTGTTTACTGTACTAGTGTTGTAATACTTCTTGTAAACTGCTTTTGCGACATATAGAATTGCCCGCAGAAAATGATCAACGACCGTGGGCCTTGGAGTAGGAGCCGACCGCGACTCCGAACCAAGTAAAAACCTTGGTGTTTGCGTGTGTTTGTGTTAATTTCCGCTGTGCATTCTCTATTTCTTAATCCGAACGTTTTACGATATTCACCCCCCTTTATCGTTTCTCTCGATCCAACAGCTAGAAGGGTGGTTTTAGAGCTTGGGAGGGCCTTAGAACGTAAGGGGAAGTCGGGAAGGAGAAGATCTCGCAGGGGGTGGCATGCAAAACCCTAGGTTTTGCCACCCTCGCGCGGCCCTTTTCTATTTAAAAACCCATGGATCAATCGACTGCCCTTGAGGCAGTCGACTGAGAAAACGACCAGAGAGTTCAGTCGACTGCTCCTGGAGCAGTCGACTGGTAATTTTAAATTTCCAGTTTCGAATTTACCCTAGACCAGTCGACTGCCCTGGAGCAGTCGACTGAGAAACTATCCCGAGACTTCAGTCGACTGCCCCTAGGGCAGTCAACTGATACCTGTGAATTCCTAGGTTTTCAGTCCGAATTTTAGAAATGCGTAACTAATTTCACAACCCTCCAAAAAATCTGAATTTTCGTGGAGAGGTTTGTGGAGCCTATGTTTACCTGGGAAAAATATATTTTCAAACAAATTTACTCCGGATCCCAAGATTGACACAAAATTCAAAACTACCTAAATTGTGTCAATGAAACTCATCCAAAAGTTCTAGTTTTGACCTCTCCTTGATGTATCTTCCCATTCCTAATCATAATACATTCCTAGTACTGAATTATATGATGCTTACACATTAAACATCAATTTCTACCAAATATAATCCCATTTCCATCTTTTCCTCCATAAATCTTCTTTTCATGTGCCAATTTCCCTGGATTAAGACTCACCTTAGTCTTCCAACCCTTTTTGGCACATGTCATAGTCCATCTAATCTCCTAAGAGAAACCTCTTGAGATCCATTGGCCATGGATCCCATTTTGACCTCTAGAGCTTTCCCTTGAGCTCCTAGTCCTAGTCACCTCTCTAGATGACTTTTCTACAAAGGCAAGACCACACCGGTGTACCTCCGGTGCTTCTTGACTTTCAATAACTCTCATAACTCTATATACCTTTTTCTTGGTCAAATCCTTCTTTTCCCCTTTAAATGGCTTTTCCTTGCATTTTTGACCTTTTCTTTACCATAATCATAGGGTATCCTTGAATATGACATTTTGCTCTCATTTGACCTCCTAGGATGATATCCCAGACCCGACCTATCATTTCTAATGCGTTGATCCTTCGGCGTCACACTCAATCCCTTGGACCCTCTAATGAGTCTATCTAGGTTCTTTTCTAATTTATCAAGCTTTGCCCTCAAAACTTGATTTTCCTTTTCTAAATTTCTAACCTTAGTATCACCATGCCCATTTTGATCACTCCTAGATCTACCTATTTTCTTAGGCATGTGTCTTCCTTTCTTAGGGTTGATACTGATGGAACTTGGATGGCTAGAGAGGGGGAGGGGTGAATGTAGCTAGACACTTGAACTTTAGCACTTTTCGAGCTTTCTGCACCTCAAGGGTTAGTAGCACAGCGGAAGCAAAAGAAAAACAGAGTTGCAAAAAACTAAACACTAAACTAAGAACAAATACAAGAACGCTAACAAGAGGATTTACAAGGTTCGGGGATAATTGCCCATACTCCTTGGCGTGCCCTTAAGGTGGGCGATCCCTTGATCGTCGGCAGATCAAACCCTGGAAAATCTGGATAAAATGCAACCTCCTTCTCGGTTGAGTAACCTCTCCACAGCGTTTCAAGATGGAACAATTATTAAGTACAGGAAACACAAGAAGGATCTTACTTAGCACTTAGGACCACAAGAACACAAGCAAACTTCTCCCGAGCTCCTCCCAGCGCAGATCTCACACAAGAACTCCATTCTTCGTGTCTTCTCGCTGATGGACTCACCAAGCTTCTTGCTTCTCTTCCAAGTGCTCAAGTAACACAATGTTGCTTCAAAGATCGCAGTTGCTTGCTCAAGATGATGGAACAACAGATCGCACAAGCACAATGTGGAGAACATCGTTACAGAGACTTGTTTGCCACCCAGCGCTTAAGTCTCCTCCACTGATCCCAGGTCACAGCCATCTCACTGCAGCCTCCAGCTGCTCACCTGCAACATCCATCCTACCACTGAGCTCTCCTGGACTCCCTGAGCTTCCCTCAGACTAGCTCCAGTCAGCAGCTCCATCAGCGCCAGCGCCCGTTGCAACCTGAGATGGAAAATGGACAAACCTGCTCCAAGGAAAGACTCCCATTGACCCTCCTTGAGTGTTTGAATCCATTCCTATCACCTGCAACTTAATCAGATCATTAGCACAGCAAATCATACAGAGAATCATGTATCAGAGATTAAGCGTAGAGAAATCAGATATGCTCAGACGTGATCAGAGCGTTTGACAGTGCATTTTGAATTAAAGTGATCGGTCACCGGACCGATCAGAGAGCCTCCTGATCAGTCACCAGACTGATTAGGGTGGGTTCAGACCGATCAGGCTCCATCCTGATCGGTCCCCAACGCTTAATCAGAAATCGTGATTTCTCCGGGACCGATCACCAGACCGATCCCAAGTTGTGGATCAGTCACCAGACCGATCTACCCCTTTGCAGGGTGATTTCTTAGCTTCGCAGTCCAACCCTCCTGATAGGTCACCAGACCGATCAGGGAATGCTCAGACCGATCAGGCTCCGTCCTGATCGGTCATAGTGAGGAACTCGCGACACTTGATCATTCACCAGAACGATCCGAACAGTGTTCCAGATCAGTCACCAGACCGATCAGGAGCCAAACAGTAAGGGGAATCAAAACCCACTGTATGCTCCCTGATCGGTCACCAGACCGATCAGGAGCAGAGTAGTGAGCGAACTGTATGCTTCCTGATCGGTCACCAGACCGATCAGGAGCCTAGCAGTAGGTTCCCAACCTCACTGTATGTTCCTTGATCGGTCACCAGACCGATCAGTCATCGCTGGATCGGTCACCAGACCGATCCATGAAGGAGCACCGTGCCAACTTCCCTGATCGGTCACCAGACCGATCCAGGGACTCCAACCTAGCCCTCCAAGCTAGGATTTCATCCAACCTAGCCCTCCAAGCTAGGACCTGACCCTCCAAGCCGGGATTTCATCAACCTAGCCCTCCAAGCTGGGATTTCATCAACCTAGCCCTCAGAGCTAGGACCTGGCCCTCCAAGCCAGGACTTTTTCACACCTAACCCTCCAGGTTAGGACTTTTCAACACCTAGCCCTCCAAGCTAGGACTTTCCACACACCTAACCCTCCAGAGTAGGAATTTCCCACACCTAGCCCTCCAAGCTAGGACTTTTCACACCTAACCCTCCAGGTTAGGACTTTTCCACACCTAGCCCTCCAGGCTAGGACTTTTCCACACCTAACCCTCCAGGTTAGGATTTTCCCACAAGGTATGCCTAGTCCACGACCAGGACTTAATCCCAATCATCTTATCATCCTAAACTAAAATCGGTGTCAACACCAAAACAACAATCAGGGCCAGACTGCATCAACAGGTACCTTGATCCTTAGGTCTAGAAACCCTAGATTTATCATGAAACATGGATTTCTTGTTATTTTGGCACACAATAGTATTTCTATTTCTATCATGATACTTAAAGCCAAAAGTACGCATAGGCAAGCAATCATGGTTATTCCTAGCATTCATAAAAGCATTTGAAGCATAAGTAAAGTTAGGGATTACCTCCCTTACCCTTGTAGCTCCCCCTTGATGTGAGCTTCTCCTCTTTTCCTCTTTTTCCCATCTTCTTAAATGCTCCATCTTCTTGAGCTCTCCTTTTCTTGGACATTGAGTGTGATAATGTCCTAGCTCTTTGCAAGTATAGCACCTAATGTGCTTCTTTTCTTTCTTTTCCCTACAACCCATGTTATATTTAAAATGAATGGACCCAGGTTTAGAGTTTACCTCCTTCTTACCTAATGGACACTTGTTTTTGTAGTGCCCCTTCTTGTTGCATCCAAAGCATGTGATATGATCTTTTGATTTTGCTTTGGTGGAGGTTCGAGTTTTTTCTTGTTCCGGTATAGATGAGGGTCTCTCCTCCCCTCAATTCTTGAATTTGACACCTCTTCTTCTTCTCTTGATGAGGTGGATGATCTTTCACTTGATTGTACCCATTCACTTGATGAGGTTGACAATTCTTCTTCCTCTTGGACTTCTTGGACCATTGAACTTATTTCTTTGGACTCTTCCACTATTTGAGCTCGGGTAGGGTTTTCATGAAATTCTTCCAACTTGTCCACAACTCATATGCACTTTTATATTGCCCTACACCACTCAAAACATCATTAGGAAAAATATTAACTAATATACCAATTACCTTCTCATTTGCCCTAGAATGTGCTTGTTGCTCCTTAGTCTAATATCTAGGTCGGAGTTTTTTCCCATGCTTGTCTCTTAGAATCTCGAATGGTTCTTCTAGCACCATCATGTACTCCCAATCCATTCCAAGCCAAGTCTTCATCATTGTCCTCCAATAATCAAAGTCTTCATGATCATAAGGAGGTGGTGTGTTGACATCATCCCCCAACTTGTCTTCCATCATTCTTCTCCTCTAGCTTGTGCCCTTTTGGCGGTTATTTCAACAAGAGCGGGCCTTCGCTCTGATACCACTTGTTAGATCGTATTCGTCTTGCTAGAGGGGGGGGGGTGAATAGCAACTTTCGACTTTTCTACCTACAACGTTAGCAATCGCAAGCGGAAATCTAATAAAACAAATGAAAACAATGCTAACACACCTATTTACGTGGTTCGGAGATAAAAACTCCTACTCCATGGCTGCCCGTAAGGTGGGCGATCCCTAATCCATCGGTGGATGATTCCCTGAAGCTCCTCCAGCTAGATCTTGTAGCTCCTTATGGGTGGAGAAACCTCACCACAATCTTTGGACACTACCTGAGCACAATAGGCTACTAACTCACTCTATCCAAACAAGTTTCGCCAAGGGCAAACAGCTTGAATCGAGCTCCTTTAAATAGAGCTCGAGCGAAATATGACCGTTGGCCAGTCTGGAGCAGTCGACTGGTCCTCCCTAAATTTGAATCCTCACACTGACCTTTCGAATTCTGGCCATCCCAGTCGACTGCCCCTGAGGCAGTCGACTGGTCCCCTTCTAAGCCTAGGGTTCCCTTCCCGAGTACATTTCTCTCCGCACTCAAACCCTCCCGGCTTAGTTCCCGAGTACAAACACTCACACTTGGACCCTTACGACCTGGTTGACTCTTCAATCAGCAGTCTCGATCTGTTGCCTTAACGCCCTCTTCGTCTTCGACTCCCGTCCCTCGGATGCGCACGCAAGTCCTCGGCTTGCCTCCATGCCACCCTTCACGTATGCCTCGAAGTCTGCATCCCTTCGCTCATCATCTCTGCCCATGGTCCCTCGGATGCGCACACAAGCCTCCAGCTTGCCTCCATGCCACCCTTCACCTGAAGACATCCAACCAAGTCTATGTGTACCTGCAAACCTGCACACTCACATACACATATTAGTCCAACAACAAACCCTAACTTACTCATATTGACACACACACATCAAAACCCATGACCCTCCAGATCATAGTCAGGCCGATTGCCCCAACATTTACTTGGTTGCAACCTAGGTGGTTGCTAATCCAAGACGGTTGAAGCTCACCATCAAAATTTCCTTCTAGCGGAGAAGCCTTTTATAAACTTTGAAGCACAGGAAGCTAGAAAACAAGAAAGAGTATGTATACTTTGATCGATGATCTGGAACTAAGCTCTAGGAACTTATTTATAGTCCCGGTCAGTTCTATCCATTTGCTGACGTGACACTATAGGGGCGCCCGAGTGGTTATGGGCGCCTGACACATGGTTTGTGCGTTATCCGGTAAGCAACGATCTCAAACAGCTAGCTGGGTGAATAAAAATAGGCTCTCGGATGCTTATATGCACAGGGTGCTCGAGTGCTCGGGCACCCCAATCAATAAGGGCGCCCAAGAGCCCAGGCACCCCTATGGATAGGGGCGCCTGAGTGACTTTGGTCAGCAACTTGCTGACCAGTCTCCAGCGGATCTTCTTAGGTGATTTCTGGCCAACCACAGTTAGGCTCACCTAAACCTGAGTCCGACCTTTCGCCCCTCGAGCATCCTTACTTCCGGATTATCATTCATCGGACGTCGCACACGTCCTTCTCGCTCAACCGGTATACTCTTCCGCTGCTTCCACATCCCTTGGATGCACCGAGCCCGTCGACTCACTTTCCTGTGTAATCCTTCTCGTCCACTGCGTCTTACGCTCGACTTTCTCCGCTCCTAAGTTCCTACACACTTAGACAGAGGGATCAAAACCACAACAGGACCTAACCCAACTTGGTTGATAACATCAAAATCAACCGGAGCATTAACAATCTCCCCAATTTTGATGTATATCAACCCAAGTTCAGTTATGGTTAAACTAAAAGAAAATAACACTAACTAATACAATTAAGCATAAATGAAATATTTGCAAATTGAAACTACAACCTCCCCCTGAACTTAGGCTACTCTCCACCTTAATTTGATCACAAAAAAAAAAAATTAGGGCACAACAAGAAACTAGGGAAAGGAAAAGATAGAAAATATAAATTGCACATAAAAAAATGAAATTATTTCTAAGAGTAATACAATATTTGAAAAAAATCTGGAATAAAATAAATTTTCTATGTTTTCTGGAAATATTTGGAAAAGATAGCAAATATTCATTGATTAAAATTCTTGAAGATTGAATTTTCAGAATTCAAAATTACATAAAAAAATTGGAGAAAATTTTATTAAAGTCAATAGATGAAGAGTAAACCTAAAAAAATTGAATTTGATAAAAATAATTTTCTATCGAAATTTAAAATTAAAAATCAAATTTCAATAAAAAATACATAGAAAATCGAAAACATATTAGAAAGATTTGAACATTTTTGCATAAGTGTAAAATAGAATTTTGAGCTTGTAAAATAATTTTCAAGTTTAAAAACATTAACTAAGTCCAAAAATAAATCAAATACTTACAGAGTAGAATTTTTGAAGAATAAATATTTAAAATATAAAAAAATTTCAAAAAATTCAAATAAAATTTTACAGAGGCCTATTGATCATATCTAGATCCAAAAAAATTGGATCTATGAAAATAAAATTTTTATCTATTTTTAAAATTTAAAATTTGAATTTCGAGCATAAAAACATGAAAATCCGAAAATTAATCGAAAGAATCTCAAAAATTCATTGTAAGTAAAGAAAATATTTATGTATTGAGGGAAAATATGAATATAATTTTATCAATATAAAATTTGACTACTATTCATTTTTCAAAGAAGGAAAATAATGAAGAGTAAAAAATTATGTTGATAGAAAAAAATACAAAAACTGTTAGCACTAAAACATATAATATATAATGAATCGAAAGGAGAAATTCCATCTTCTGACGTTCTTCCCGAACAAAATGTCAATTGAATCGGGAAGTATGACTCGGTAAAGGAACTTTAGGAAAAGTTCCTGGAATTGAACGAAGCCACCTCGGAGGCAAAATTGGCGCGACGAGACATCCTACGAAGCCATCTTACCAACCTCTGAATGGAAAATTGACAGTCAGTTGCCCAACTACACGCCAAGGTAAATGAGCTAATCACGAGCCTTGAGAATCTCAAAGAAAAGGTATCAAATCACGACGCTCAACGGTACACACTAAATGCTTTTCTGAGAACCCCAGATTAGACCTCAATAATCGACGTGTATTTCATTTCAAAATACCTTGAGGTAAGTACTCTAAAATAACTTTTTTCGGTTTAGAACTTCACGAATCTCGGTGTGTAGGGAAGAGTAGGAAAATGGACAACGTCGCTCATAATACGAGGAAAAATCAGATAGAGGAGGAGTCATCAATAGACAATGAAAATATGATGGAAATGGTAACCTTAGTTATCATATATAACCTTAGTTATATGATTACCAAGTAATCACATAACTAAGGTAATAGGGAATGAAACATAACCTGAAGTTGTTTGGTTCAATTTAGGTAATCAAATAAAATCTTATTTGTTTGAAGGTAATAGTCTATAACATAATATAATATTTTACCATATTGCCCTTTTGAATTTATTTAGATAATTTTATTAAAATATTAAATTAAAAAATATTCATCGGCGTCGACGTTGACTGTCGGTGTCCATGTAGGCAGTCGATGTGCAACACCGGCGAACGACTATCAATGTCGAACGCTGGCGATCGACGTAGATCGTCGGTGGCTGCCGGTCGGCTGTCGACGTCGACCGCCAACGATGCCGACCACCGGTGGTCGTCGGTCGCCGGCAGCCAGTGGGGGTTGTCGATCGCCGACGATGGTTGTCGGTCGCGACGGTGGTCTCCGGTGGTCGGTCGCCGGCGAGGGTCGCCGGTCACCAGCGGTGGTCTCCGGTCACGGCGGTGGTCTCCGGTCGCCAGCTGCCGGCGGTGGTCTGCGGTCACCGGCGGTGGTCTCCGATCGCCAGCTGCCGGCGGTGGTCTGCGGTCGCCGACGAGGGTCACCGACCATTGACGATGGTCATCGGTCGCCAATCGCCGGCCACTGGCGGTGGACGTCGGCCGCTGGCGGTGGTCGTTGGCCGCCGGCAGTGGTCGTTGGTCGCCGGTCGCCGACGGTGGTCGTCGGGCGTCGACGGTGGTCGTTAGTCATCGTTGTTGGCCATCGTTGTCGGTCATCGGCCGCAGATAATACTTTCGGATGTTAATAAATTGTAATGGTTATTTTCTTCTTAAATGTAAATATTGGAGGATAATTTTGGAAAGATAAGTTTCATAACCCTGGAATCAAGAAAATCCTTACTTTCCTAAGGTTTTCCGATTCCTGGATGCATGACCCTTTTGCTGACGTATCGGACATCGATCATTACTTGGGAATCGCTAATTATCTAAACCAAACAAGATTTTTGTTGATAACCTTGGATGGATAACCAAGGTTATCAAGGATAACCCCCAACCAAATGCACCCTAAAAGTTATTTTATAAAGGCTAATAAATTATCAAAGTTTTAGGGTAAAAGACAATCTCCGAAGAAATGTACAGTCCGATGCTATAACTATAAAAAGGAGGGTCATCTAAAAGACCAGTGTCACAAACTCAAGAACCAACCAAAGAAGAAGAAGGTGCTAGAAGCCACCTGGGATGAGTCCTCGTCCGAAGAATCAAAAACTAACGAATATGATGGACTTGCGCTGATGGTAAGTCATCAAGAGGAGAGCACTAATAAAAGAGGAGCTATGTCAGAGGAAAGCAGCGATGAAGGGGGGGTCCCTCTTTTCGAAAGCGACTTGGTAAGTGAGGTATGTTTCCTCCCTTACGATCAATTATATTCTGGAATAAAAGCGATACTTAAATCTAACTATAAATTAGAAAAAGAAAATCGAGAATTGAAAATAAAATTGAGTAATGCATGTTCTTCTGATGTTTTTGATAAACTGAAAAATGAAAATATTAATTTGAGAAATTTAGTTGAAAAATTAGAATTTGATATTGCATGTTTACGCCAAAAAAAATAGTTATCCTAATAATCTGAATTGGTATATTAAAATCACAAAGGTCAACTTAAAAAAGTGTCCAAGAACTATATTCCTCCAAAATTTTTAATCAACCCCATAGATTGAAACTTATTTTGGGTTCCTAAGTCATTAATAAATTAATTTACATTCATTATATGTTTTAGTGCTAACAGTTTTTTTAAAATTTTTTTTGTCAACATATTTTTTTTACTCTTCATTATTTTCTTTCTTTGAAAAATCAATAGCAGTCGAATTTTACATCAATAAAATTATATTCATATTTGTTTCTCAATAAATGAATATTTTCTTTACTTACTGTGAACTTTTGAGATATTTTCGATTACTTTTCAGATTTTCATGATTTTACACTCGAAAATCAAAATTCAAATTTTAAAAATAGATAAAAATTTTATTTTCCCAGATTTAAATTTTTTTGGATCTAGATATGATCAGTATACCTCACTAAAATTTTACTTGAATTATTTTTTGAAGTGTTTTTGAATTTTAAATATTTATTCTCCAAAAATTCTACTCTATCAGTATTTGATTTATTTTTGGACTTAGTTAACGTTTTCGATGTTGAAAACTTTTATACAAGCTTAAGCTCTATTTTCCACTTATGCAAATATTTTCAGATTTTACTAATATGTTTTCGATTTTCTATGAATTTTTTTAATTGAAATTTTATTTTTAATTTTAAATTTTGATAGAAAATTGTTTTTATTAAATCCAATTTTTCTAAATCAACTCTTGATCGGTTAACTTTAATAAAATTTTCTCCAAATTTTTTTATGTAATTTCAAATTTAGAAAATTTAATCTTCAGGAATTTTAATCAATGAATATTTGATATCTTTCCCAAATATTTCCAGAAAACATAGAAAATTTATTTTATTCTGTAATTTTTTTCAAATATTTTATTACACTTACACATCAAAAACATTTTAATTTTTTTACTTGGAAATAATTTTATATTTTTTCTATGTGCAATTTATATTTTCTGCCTTTCCCTTTCCCTAGTTTTTTGTTGTGCCCTAATTTTTTGCTGTGATCAAAGGGGGAGAGTAGCCTAAGTTCAGGGGAGGTTGTAGTTTCAATTTGCAAATATTTCGTTTATGCTTAATTGTATTAGTTAGTGTTATTTCTTTTAGTTTAATCCTAACTGAACTTGGGTTGATGCAAATCAAAAAGGAAGAAATTGTTAATGCCCCGGTTGGTTTTGATGTGATCAACCAAGTTAGGTTAGGTCATGTTGTGCTTTTGTTCCTTGTGACTAAGTGTGCAGGAGCGTAAGAGTGAAGGTAGTTGAACGTAAGACGCAGTAGACGAGAAGGATTGCACGGGGAAGTGAGTCGACGGGCTTGGTGCATCCGAGGGACACGAAGCTGCGAAAGAGTACGCTGGTGAAATGAGAAAGACGTGTGTGACGTCCGATGGATGAGAAACCGGAAGGAAGGACGTTCGAGGGGCAAAAGGCCGGAGTCGAGTTCAGGTGAGCCTAACTCCGGTTGGCCAAAAATCATCCAAGAAGACCCGTTGGAGACTGGTCAGCAAGTTTCTGACCAAAGTCACTCAGACGCCCATATTGATAGGAGCGCTCGGGCGCTCATATTGATAGAGGCACCCGGGAACTCGGGTGCGCCTATGTATACAGGCGCCTGAGAGCTGAAAAATCATTCCCAGCTAGTCGTTTGTAAACGTTGCGCATCGGATAACACCCAAGCCACGTGTCAGTTGCCCTCAAGCACTCGGGCACCCCTATAGCGCCATGTCAACAAACAGATCATCAATCAATTGAAACGAATTCTTTCTTGTTTTCTAACTTCCCGTGCTTCAAAGTTTGTAAAAGGCTTCTTTGCCAGAAGGTGATTTTAAAAGTGAGCTTCAACCATCATGGATTAATAACCCCCTAGTTTGCAACTAAGTAAGTTTCTGTGTTTTAGCCTCTTAATAGTTCAATAAGTTTATGTTTATTTTATTTTATTAGTGAAATTAATCTAGAATCTGTGAGTCGTTGATAAGCCCACAACCAGTGTCACAATGAGCCTCAAATTTGAATTTTTAAATTGAAAACCCTTAGCTCACAAAACTAAGTGTAGTATAGGGGCCTCAAGTCGTATTTTTCCAAGGACTAGCTAAGAATGCTTAACTCGAGCAAGAATTCATCATTTCTATTTTGGGTTTTCAAGTGAAATGGGTATTTTTGCAATAATGAATGAAATTATAGACGGAAACAGAATGAGCTCAGCTAAATTAGAAACTAACTAGAAAATTACGGAAACTACACTTATCCTATTTGAAAACTGAGCAATTCAATTCAAAACTATGAGATTGAAATTCAAGAACTAATATTGAATGTAGGAAATCTGTATCCAATTGCAGATTTGTGAAAACTGAAGCAAAACATACTAAGAAACTTGATTGAAATGTAGCTGGGTTCAAACCGAAACAACTTAAGGAAATAAGTAGTTCAGAAATGAAATTTGCAGAAATTAAACATCAGACCAGTCCCTAGCCATGATTTCCTTCTTGCTGTCACACAAAAGCCATGCTAGAAACCCTCTAGCTCGAAAATCAGCAAGATCCGATTCCCTGGCTCCTCCTGATCGGTCAAATAGAGGCTCCTTCTGATCGGTCAAGTAGACCGATCAGAAGTCTTGATCAGTTTAGCTTCAGCTTGGTGCGCAATCTGAAAACCTCTTCCGATCTCTTCCTCCTTGATAAGTTGAATGGCGAATTTGGCTAAGAAACTCTCAGAAACCTTCGAAGAACCCCTCCGAATGCTCTGACAGCTCCGGTCGATGAAGGATGGCGATCAAATAGGAATCGATCGGTAGAACAGAGCTCCTCGGCGAAACCCTAACCTGAGCCTTTCTGCGACGAGATTTGATTGGAAAACTTAATAGGAAGTCGATATCTATGATTTGAAATCTTGAATCGAGCTTGGATCTGATGTTGGCCGTGCGAATCGAAGAAGAAAAACAGAGAAAACGCTAAGAACAGGGAAGAACTTGCGACCCTGAGAGCTGGTGAGGAATTTCTGATTTAACTAATTCCACTTAAAATTGAACGGCTGTGATCATCCTCGCTTAATCCAACGGTCAGATCATCTCGGATTGAAACCAAACTTTTCAGATCTACATCAATGGTCAGGATCTTCTTCTTCTTAGCTTTGATCGATCAGATCTGCAACGGATGGCTCGGATTGCCCTTCCTTTTGAATGAGCGGCTTAGACTCCTCTCGAGCTTGATCCAACGGCTAGATGACTTCTGATTTGGACCAAAACTTCAGATCTTGATCTGTGATTTTGATTTACTCTACCTTGAGCTCGGATTGGTCAGAAGATGATAGATGACTTAGATCTCCCCATATCTTGATTGGACGACCCACATTTCTCCATCGCTTGATCCTCTTGATTAAAGCCAAGTCTGAACTCAACTTCAATCCAATCTGATCTAGGTCCGTGATCATTCGAAGCCTATAACATTATGTTCAAATTTTAATGCCAAAACATTTCAAATATAAAAAGATTTACATTCAAAGCTAAAATAGAAATAACTCATGGAACCTAGTGTAAATGCAAAATTAAGCATATGAAAGGGATTAAAACATGGATTTAAAAGCCTAAATAGATTATCAAGATGGAAATTATCAACTCCTCCACACTTGCTCTTGGGCATGTCGCACAAACCAACTAGTGAACTAATGATGTACTCCCCCTAGATTATTCTCAATCATAGTTAGAAGCAATTGAAAGGGAATTACCTAGGGTTGTCAAATCTCAAAAATCTATACTCAATAGACTAAAGTCTTGTCCTTAGTCAACAACAAAGTATATTTCATCCTTCATGACTAATTGAGATGAATTAAACACACAAATCCTCTCAAGGAAATTTTTGGTGGCTCTCTTCCTAAGTTCTAAATGTTGATGGAAGTTGAGCTCACTCAAACACATCATGTTTCTTGCACTACCATAAGTTTGCTTATGTTCTACTCTCCACCATCATTCTTGAGTTGGATTCACACCTAAAAAGGCTTATTTGAACATGTTTCGGAAATATGGAATGATAAGAATGGAATAGAAATGTTGTAAATGAAAAATTTAAGAAGGTGGAAGACTTGGGTACTAAGAATGTCACTAAATGAACTTTGCCCCTCTCCTTCTGTGTTATCCTGCATAAATCAGAATTAAAGTTGGCACAGTTACTCAGCTACCTCACCTTGAGTCAAAGCTATCTTTTCCAATAGAGTACCATCTAATTGAGTAAATTCCCTTTGAACCTATTTACTGTTCGAAATTTCTGTCAGAAACAGAAACCAATTTCAGAATTCTGCTCCTTTCTGATTTCTTTCCTTTTCCATCAGTAACTCTTAAACTCAGTTATTACCTTGTTCATATTTTTCCATTCAGAAAATGAATTCGACACCTAATAGTCCACTTCATTCCAACAACTATTTTTCAGCAACCTGTTTGGTAGCAGCTCAGATTCTGCTCCAAGTTTTTTTTTTTTCTGAAATCAACAAGGCTCTCTTCCTCCTGTTTAATCATATCATAATCATATTGTGGTGACTGAAAACCAATCGATAACTTTGCATTTTCATTAACTCTGTCTGCTCCCCCTAACTCTGATTATTGCAGAGAAATCACTGAATTCAGTGTGCCAAGAATTCTGATCGGTTAAGGAGATCGATCAGGCTCTTCCTGATCGGTCAAGCAGTCTTCCGATTGGTCTAGGAGTCTTCTGATCGGTCACGGTGACCGATCAGACTTCTTCTGATATCAGCTTGCAAAAATCAATTCTCAGCACTTTAGAAATGTTCAGACTTTTCAGTAACTTGCAGTTTAAACTTCAGCACCATTTTTTTTTCTCTCAGCTGCTGTTACACTTCAAAAACCTTCCGACTCCTCAGTTTTTGGCACACCAAATTAGGACTTGATACTTCCTTGTTTTTTTTCTTCTTCTGTACTTAGCACACTCCAAAAATACGGCACAACAACTCAACTTGATACCCTTTTCTCAGTTATTTTGCAGCCAACGAATCCTAGTTTCACAAATTTTACAGCCTTATTGGAGTTTGATTGGGCAATTTTTCTGAAATAAGAGGGCATCCCTGGTGAATGGATTGAGCTAGCAAGACTTCATGTAGTTCAGTTCCAAGGCTGCTAGGACAGCAATATGGCTAGAGAATTTCCTGCTTATCTGAGAATGAACCAGTGGTAGCTTGAGTCCTAGAACAGCTTCAGAATTCAGCTTTTCCTACCCTAAGTAACATCTGAATTTTTCCCAGCCCACGTTCAGACCTTCTATGGTTTTATGTAACTCCAATGAACTTCTATTCTTCTTTTCATGATCCTAGAAAACAACATCTTCTTCTTCTTCATAATTACAGAACTTGGTACGCAACTACAACTTGTTGATACATCAGTTGCAACCCTCCATTTCTGATTTTTGTTCTGACTTCTAGCACTATATCTCCTTTTGATGTCTTTTCATTGCATGAATGTAAGGTTGTAGGAGCTCCTCGTGAAGTTATTGCTATCAAGAATTTAACTTCAGTAGTGGTTGCACCTACTGATTTTCAACTCCAGCAGTCCAATTCAGTTGCAATTTTTCAGCATTTTCAGATTCAATTCACATCCGAATTGTGCAGCTTCCCTCACTCACAAAACTCCTTCAAGTTTGCACCTTTTCATAGCATTGGCAAACTAAATTAGTGCACTCGACAACTGATAGCAACAACTTCAATTTTTCACAACTTCATTTGTCCACTCCAGTCTTAAAAAAAACTTCTTTTTACACACTTGATACATTCCACCATCATAGGTTTCAGCCATGATAAGATTAGTACTCCAAATTGGCTTAAAGCAGTCAAGCCATTAAATTTCAGTAACTTCACAGCTATAATTTGATTCCTGAACTTCCAGCTTTCGGTTTCTCCTCACATAGCAGTAAAGAAACTAAAAGCTTCATTTGGGATTTAGACTTAACACATTTTGCTTGTAGGTTGCCTAATGCTTCACACTATCCTCAATATTTGATCGAATGCTTGATCCTCTCCCACACTTAGCTTTTTGACCGTCTCGGGCAAAGAAACATCAAGAAACAATCAAAGCACCCAAGTCCATGGAAAATATAGTTACGAACAGAAAAATAGGGGAAGGAAAATAGAATATAGAGTGGATCAACAAGGAATATTGCAAAAATTGATATGAAAAAGGAAACAAGGTGATTCACCTCTATAAATGTGGTCAAATCATAAAAATATAGTTTTGAAAGAACCTAAGCAAGTTCTAGAGTGCAATCACATGTGTGTATCTCAAAAATAAGGCCAAATCCTCACTAGGTAAAAAAAAAAATCCATCTCAAATCATCAATCTAGAGTCCATAACTAAGTAGTAACTCAAGTATCCAAGAATTTTCATCCATTGGCTCAAATCCTAAGTCTTACTTAACAACCAAATTTAATTCACTTTCATAGAGTTCTAAAATGATATAAAGAAAATCTAGAGGGACACATTTATTCCAAATTATGTATGAAACAAAATGCCAAAAAGGATAAAATAATATCTACAATGAATCTTTATTCACTCTACACTACCTAAGCATTTATTAACGAAAACTCACTGTAAAAGAAAGATTTACTGCTAGAAAATATAAAAATGGTATATACAATGAAATAAAAGTGTAAGAAAGATCAAACTCCCCTTTAAGTTAGGTAGATAACATCTTTAACATCCAATCCATCCACATCTAACTCCTTCACTTCTTCAAAATATTTCTTGAGCCGGTGGCCATTAACTCTCCAAATAAGATCATTAGCCTCTTCCTTTATCTCAATAACACCAAAAGGAAAAACATTAGTAACAAGAAAAGGACCTTCCCATCTAGACCTCAACTTACCTTTAATTAATTTGAGCCTTGATTTGTATAAAAGAACTTTGTCATCAATTTGAAACTCCTTCTTCACTATATGCTTATCATGAAAGTTCTTAGTCTTTTCTTTGTAAATCCTTGAGTTTTCATATGCTTCCAATCTTATCTCCTCAAGTTCTTGAAGTTGTAGCTTTTTTTCTTCTCCCACTTTATTTGCATCAAAATTACAAGCTTTCACCGCCCAATAAGAACTATGCTCTCTCTCCATGGGCAAGTGACAAGCTTTCCCATAAACAAGCCGGTAGGGAGACATTCCAATAGGTGTCTTATATGTCGTCCGATAAGCCCACAATGCATCATCAAGTCTTTTGCTCCAATCTTTTCTACTAGGTCCCATGATCTTCTCCAAGATTACTTTAATCTCTCTATTTGATACCTCGGCTTGTCCATTAGTTTGGGGGTGGTAGGAAGTAGACACTTTATGCAAAACCCCATATTTGTTGAGTAAAGCCTTCATGTGCTTATTGCAAAAATGTGAACCTTGATCACTTATAATAGCTCTTAGAATTCCAAACCTACAAAAAATGTGTGACCTAACAAAACTCACAACAACAAAAGAATCGTCAGTCCTGGAGGGAAT
The DNA here is from genome assembly GCA_024364735.1 of Boesenbergia rotunda. Classification (NCBI taxonomy): domain Eukaryota; kingdom Viridiplantae; phylum Streptophyta; class Magnoliopsida; order Zingiberales; family Zingiberaceae; genus Boesenbergia; species Boesenbergia rotunda. The sequence goes on along the minus strand of JAGFNQ010009070.1, from coordinate 54,118 downwards.
GGTCTCCACCCATTTAGATACATAATCAACAGCAAGTAGTATATACAAAAATCCAAAAGATGCAGGAAAAGATCCCATAAAGTCTATCCCCCATACATCAAAAATTTCATAAAAAAACATAGTTTATTGGGGCATTTCATTCCTAGCTCCTATGCTTCCTGTCCTCTGACATCTATCACAGTTTTTATAAAATAGATAAGCATCATGGAATAAAGTAGGCCAGAATAATCCACATTCTAGTACTTTCCTAGCGGCCCTCTGTGGACCAAAATGTCCTCCACAGGTTGACAAATGACAAAGTGTAAGAACTGAATAAAACTCATGATTAGGTATGCATCTTCTAATTATTTGATCACTACAAAATTTCCACAAGTAAGGATCATCCCACACATAGAATTTAGCATCACTCTTAAATTTATCTTTCTGAGCCTTAGTAAATTGTGCAGGAAAAATATTAGCTACTAAATAGTTAACTAGATCAGCATACCATGGCGACTCACCATGAATCACTAAAAGGTGCTCATCTCTAAAATCATCATCAATGGCGGTAAGGTGTCCATCTCCCTCTATCCTGCTCAAATGATTTGCCACCAAGTTCTCCTTACCACTCCTATCTCGAATCTCCAAATCAAACTCTTGAAGTAGAAGCATCCATCTAATCAATATGGGCTTCGCATTCGGCTTCTTTAGGAGATACTTCAATGCTGCATGATCAGAAAATACAATCACATGAGAACATAGCAAATATGATCTAAATCTATCCAAAGCAAAAATAATAGAAATGAGCTCTTTTTCTATGGTGGTATAGTTAGCCTGAGCATTATCTAAAGTCTTGGAAGCATAACAAATGACATGTGACGCTCCATCCACCCTCTGTGCCAGTACAACCCCTACAGCAAAATTTGAAGCGTCACACATCAACTCAAAAGGTAGAGTCCAATCAGGAGATCTAATAATAGGAGCTGAAATAAGAGCCTCCCCCAATCTCTGAAAAGCTCCCTTGCATTTTTCATCAAAGCAAAAATCCATATCCTTTTACAAAAGTCTAGTCAAAGGGCGAGCAATCTGACTGAAGTCTCTAATAAACCTCTTGTAAAATCCTGCATGGCCAAGGAAAGCTCGAACATCCCGTACGCATACGGGGTAAAATAGAGAAGATATAACACTAACTTTAGCAGGATCTACTTCAATGCCTTTCCTAGAGACTATATGTCCTAAAACAATCCCATGCTCTACCATAAAATGACATTTTTCAAAATTCAGGACAAGATTAGTTTCAATGCATCTATGTAGTACTCTAGACAAATTATCCAATCAAGTATCAAATGATGTGCCAAATACAAAAAAATCATCTATAAATATTTCCATGCAGTGTTCTAGTAACTCACCAAAAATACTCACCATACACCGCTGGAAAGTCCCTAGGGCATTGCAAAGCCCAAATGACATACGTCGATAAGCGAATGTACCGAAAGGACAAGTGAAAGTGATCTTCTCCTGATCCTCCGGGTCTATACAAATATGAAAATATCCTGAATATCCATCTAGGAAGCAATAGTGAGACTTCCCTGCCAACCTCTCTAACATCTGATTAATAAAAGGTAAGGGATAGTGATCTTTCCTCGTTACATGGTTCAGCTTCCTGTAATCAATACAAACTCTCCATGAATTCTTCACCCTGGTAGGTACTAACTCATTACTCTCATTCTCCACCACTGTCACTCCTGACTTCTTAGGAACCACATGAATAGGACTAACCCACTTACTGTCAGAAATAGGGTATATAATGTCTGCCTGTAAAAGTCTAGTCACCTCTTTCTTTACAACATCTAGAATCAGTGGATTTAATCTTCTCTGTGGTTGCCTGACCGGCTTCACATTCTCCTCTAGAAATATCCTGTGCATACAAATAGCGGGGCTAATACCAGGTATATCAGCTAATGTCCACCCTATAGCTCTCTTATGCTGCCTCAGAACTTGCAATAATTTACCCTCTTGCTCCGAATCCAAGTTCTGGGCAATGATAACAGGTAAACACTGCTCCTCTCCCAAATAAGCATACTTCAAATGTTCTGGCAATGGTTTTAACTTTATCTGTGACTGCTCGGTAGGTATGGGCGATCCCTAGGGCTCAGTGCAATCCCCTACACTCTCACACCTATCATCTAAATCTCCTGATATGTCAATCAATATAGGTGATCTCTGGGGCTCAGTGCAATCCCCTACACCTATAAAATCGTCTCCAACTACGAGTGAATCAGATACAAACTTCAAATCAGCTGCCTCTATAGCTAATGCATCCTTAGCCTCATCTGAGCTAAAATATCCTCTATGAATACCAAGTGAAACTCTATCAGCAAGTATATTTGCATCAACTAAATCATCTAAAATATCCATGCTCATGATGGAATGATCCTCGCCGGGGTACTTCATAGCATCAAAAATACTAAACTGCACCACTGTGTCTCCTATCTCCATAGAAAGTGTGCCTGCATATACATCAATCTTCGTCCTTATAGTCTTCAAGAATGATCTCTCAAGAATAAGTGGAGATCTATGTGTTAGATAATCACCCTCCATGTCTAAGATATAGAAGTCCGCAGGAAAAATCAACTCTTTCACTTTCACTAATACATCTTCAATGATTCCAGCTGGGTGAGTCTGACTCCTATCTGCTAGCTGAATAACCACTCTGATAGGCTGCATAGGTCCAATGCCAAGCATCTGAAAAACTGATATAGGCATCACATTAATAGAAGCTCCCAAATCTAACATAGCATCATAAAAAAGATTCCTCCCAATCTCACAGGACACAGTGAATACTCCTGGATCTTTACATTTCTGGGGAATTGAATGAATAAGGGCTGAGACATTCTTTCCTAAACTGGCCAATTCATTCCCCTTTAGCTTCCTCTTGTGCACACACAAATCCTTAAGAAATTTGGCATACTTAGGTATTTGCTTGATCATGGTCAACAATGACATATTTATTTCCACCTTACTGAATAGTTTCACAAGCTCTTGATACTCTTTTTCCTTCTCCTCCTCCACATGCTTTTTAGCTTGAATCTTACGCTGTGGGAAGGGTAAAGGGACCCTTGGTTCCTCCACTTGAGTTGAAATTTTTGGAAGTGAGTTTTGAGCAGGAATTTCAATTGGTATAGCTGTTGTAGGTGCCTTATTTTCACTGATTTCTCCTTGTTCCTCCACCAAAATCGCAGGATCAATAGAAGAAGGACTTAGACTTGAACTAGTGTCACATTCAACCATTGTAGAATCCATTTTTGGGCTGTTCTGAGCTGGTAAACAAGTTACTGAAAATTTTTCAGAAAAATTAGCCCTTTGAGTGTTAAGACTTGAGGCAACTTTCCCACTCTTCAAAGTTATTGCACTAACATTTCCCTTAGGATTAGGAGTTGCTTGAGAAGGCAATTGATCCGATCCTTGGGTTTGTAATTGATTCATTCCACTCGCTAGTTGTCCAATATGTCTTTCAATGTTTTGAAGGGTCGAATCATTCTTTTGTTGCCCTTGTTGTTGTTGTAAAATTTGTTGTTGTTGTAGGATTTGTTGCATCATCTCCTCAAGCCTCTGTTGTTGTGCATTAAACCCACTAGAGTTCCCAAAACCTCCTTGATTAGTATGGAACTTTTGTTGGTCTTGAAATGAAATATTGGGTTGCTGAAAACCTTGAGTCTGCTGTGAACTCTGAAAATGAGGTTGTTGGGACTGATTTAATGAGTGAATGGGCTGTTGTAATTGCTGAAAATTAATCTAAGAACTAGGTGGATGTTACTGGAAATTATTGCTCTGAAAATTCTGATTTTGAGGCTGAAAATTTTGATTTTGAAATAGAAATTGTTGGGACTGCTGATATAAACTCTGGGGTAGCTGTGAAGGTTGAAAAGATTGCTGGAAATTCGGAATTGGTTGAAATCCTTGCTGATTTTGTTGGAATTGAGGCTGAAAATGCTGATTTCCTTGCTGAAATTGTGAATAGGGTTGTTGGAAATGTTGGAAATGCTGCTGTCCTTGCTGAAAATTCTGGAAATGCAGCTGATTTTGTTGGGGCTGCTGTAAACTCTGATTTTGTTGATAGAATGAATTACCATACTTCAAATTAGGGTGATCCCTCCATCCCGAATTGTAAGTAGATGAATATGGGTCATTCCTTAATTGATATTGACCTCTAGTCAAAGCAGCTAATGATTCATCTTGTTGTAAATTTGGACACAAATCCGAATTATGCTCTTGACTTGAACAAATGCTACACAACCTCATTACTTGATTTGTAGGTGAAGCTACTGAAACGTTTTGATTTTGGCTCACATTATTCAAAGTCATTTGCTTCACTAAAGAAGTAAGCTCTATCAAAGAATTTTTAATCTCTTTTTGTTTATTTGAAACCAATTGAGCTTCATTCAAGCCTCTAGTAGTAAGAGCCCTACTTCGAAATTGTTGAGAGTTCTCTGTCATATTTGTAATCAATTCTCTAGCTTGTTCTCGGGTCTTGTTCACTAGAGCTCCTCTAGCTGCAGCATCAATCATGATTCTATCCATTTGAAATAGACCTTCATAGAAATATTGAATAAGAAGTTGCTCATTTATTTGATGTTGTGGACAACTTGAGCACAACTTATTGAATCTCTCCCAATAGTCATATAAGGTCTCTCCCACCATTTGTTGAATACCACAAATGCTCTTCCTAATAATAGCCGTTCTTGAAGCTGAAAAATACTTCTCTAAAAATGCCTTTTTCATAGCAATCCAACTTGCAACATGTCCAGTAGGCAAGTAATAAAACCAATCTTTAGCTGCTCCAGTCAAAGAAAATGGAAATGCCCTTAATTTGATGTCCTCTTCAAAAATCCCTTGAGGCTTCATAGTGGAGCACACTACATGGAACTTATGCAAATGTCTATTAGGCTCTTCTCCTGATTGTCCCTGAAACTTGGGAAGTAGATGAATTAGGCCTGATCTCAGTTCAAAATCTCCAGCTAACTCTGGATAAACAATACAAGAGTACTGAAATGCATCATCAGGGGCTGCAAGTTCCTTCATAGTCTTCTGATATTCTGCCATGGAACTGCTTGAATGAGTAGGAATATTTTCAATAACTTTTGGAACTCTTTCTTGATTTCTCCTAGCTCTGAAAGTCCTTTCAATCTCAGGATCAAACACCATAATATCACCACCTGCAGTCCTGGTCATAAACCCAACGAATGGCAGCAAATGTATATCGAAAGCTAAAGCAAATGAAATAAAATCAGAAAATATGAAACTAAGCACAAGCTCAAATCAAACAAACTCTACTAGTGTGTTTCCCCGACAACGGTGCTAAAAATTTTGATAAGCCCACAACCAGTGTCACAATGAGCCTCAAATTTGAATTTATAAATTGAAAATCCTTAACTCACAAAACTAAGTGTAGTATAGGGGTCTCAAGTCGTATTTTTCCAAGGACTAGCTAAGAATGCTTAACTCGAGCTAGAATTCATCATTTCTATTTTGGGTTTTCAAGTGAAATGGGTATTTCTGCGATAATGAATGAAATTATAGAAGGAAATAGAATGAGCTCAGCTAAATCAGAAACTAACTAGAAAATTGCGGAAACTACACTTATCCTATTTGAAAACTGAGCAATTCAATTCAAAACTATGAGATTGAAATTGAAGAACTAATATTGAATGTAGGAAATCTGTATCCAATTACAGATTTGTGAAAACTGAAGCAAAACATGCTAAGAAACTTGACTAAAATGTAGCTGGGTTCAAACCGAAACAACTTAAGGAAATATGTAGTTCAGAAACGAAATTTGCAGAAATTAAACATCAGACCAGTCCCTTGCCAAGATTTCCTTCTTGCCGTCACACAAAAGCCAAGCTAGAAATCCTCTAGCTCAAAATCAACAAGATCTGATTCCCTGGCTCCTCCTGATCGGTCAAACAGACCGATCAGGGCTCCTTCTGATCGGTCAAGTAGACCGATCAGAAGTCTTGATCAGTTTAGCTTCAGCATGGTGCACAATCCGAAAACCTCTTTCGATCTCTTCCTCCTTGATAAGTTGAATGGTGAATTTGGCTAAGAAACTCTCAGAAACCTTCGAAGAACCCCTCTGAATGCTCTGACACCTCCGGTTGATAAAGGACGGCGATCAAACAGGAATCGATCGGTAGAACAGAGCTCCTCGGCGAAACCCTAACCTGAGCCTTTCTGCGACGAGATTTGATTGGCAAACTTAACAGGAAGTCGATATCTATGATTTGAAATCTTGAATCGAGCTTGCATTTGATGTTGGCCGCGCGAATCAGAGAAGAAAAATAGAGAAAACGCTAAGAACAGGGAAGAACTCGCGACCCCGAGAGCTGGTGAGGAATTTCTGATTTAACTAATTCCACTTAAAATTGAACGGCTGTGATCATCCTCGCTTAATCCAACGGTCAGATCATCTCGGATTGAAACCAAACTTTCCATATCTACATCAATGGTCAGGATCTTCTTCTCCTTAGCTTGGATCGATCAGATCTGCAACGGATGGCTTGGATTGCCCTTCCTTTTGAATGGACGACTTAGACTCCTCTTGAGCTTGATCCAACGGCTAGATGACTTCTGATTTGGACCAAAACTTCAGATCTTGATCTGTGGTCTTGATTTACTCTACCTTGAGCTTGGATTGTTCAGAAGATGATAGATGGATTGGATCTCCCTATGTCTTGATTGGACGACCCATATTTCTTCATCGCTTGATCCACTTGATTAAAGCCAAGTCTGAACTCAACTTCAATCCATTCTGATCTAGGTCCGTGATCATTCGAAGCCTACAACATTATGTTCAAATTTTAATGCCAAAACATCTCAAATATAAAATGATTTGCATTCAAAGCTAAAATAGAAATAACTCATGGAACCTAGTGTAAATGCAAAATTAAGCATATAAAAGGGATCAAAACATGGATTTAAAAGCCTAAATTGATTATCATGATGGAAATTATCAGTCATACAAAAGATTTATTTTAATTTTACAGTGGCAATTCACCCCTCCGCTCTTGCTGGTCCACCTCGATCCAACACTATCTACCCACCAAAGTTTGAGGAGTTTGCAATGTGGAAGCGCTGGATGGATGTTTTCTTTAAAACTGACTTTGATTTGTTATTAATAATGAAAAACGGTTTTGTAGCTCTTGAAAACAATGAAAAGCACCTCTGGTCAAGAAAGAGCAAGCCGACTTCGTAGCCAATGGAAAAGTAGAATTTCATCTGCTAACCGTATTACCGGCTTAAGAAGTCAACTAGATCAGGATGTATGCATCATCCAAGGAACATTGAGAAAAGTTCTTAGAGCTTCATGAAGGGACCTCAGAAGCGAAGCTAACACAAAGAGATCTACATCAAAACTAGCTAACCAATCTTTGAATGAAGGAAGGAGAAATAGTGGCTGAACTATACGCAAAAATCAAGGAGTTGATCACCGAACTAAAGAATCTCGGAGAAACGGTAACAAATCGAGATTCACTAAGGTATGATCTAAATGCGTTTCCAAGTACACCGAAATGGATGTCCATAGTAGACTCATACTACATCTCAAAAAATCTCGAGATAAGTATTTTAGAGGAATTATTTTCTACTTTAGAATTTCATGAGTGTCAGTGCACAGGAAGAACTAAAAGGGTGGATAATATTGTCCTAAACTCAAGAAAGGTCAAACCAGAAGCAGAATCTTTAGTCGATGAAGAAGAAATGACCTACATGATAAACAAGTTGAGTAAATATTTTAAATCTAATAAATTTAAGATGCAAGGCAATAAACGTTCTCTAGAAAGAAGGAAAGTCAGATACTACAACTGTGGCGAAGAAGGACATATAAAAGAAAACTACCCAAAGACGAAGAAGAAAGGACTAAAGAAGGACAAATAATAGATCATATAAGCCACATGGGACGATACATTATCATCAGAGTCTGAACTCGAAAAGTATGCCAGACTAACACTTATGACAAGTCACCAAGAGAGCATCATTGAAGGGGGAGCTACTTCAAAAGAAAGCAACAATGAAGGGAGACCTTCCAACTTCAAACACAACATAGTAAGTGAGGTATGTCTGCTACCTCCTGATCAATTAATCATGGTATCAAACAAATGACTAGATCACTATGTAAATTGAAAAATAAAAATACAGACCTAAAAAGAAAATTAGCCTCTACATATCCACTAGAACTATATGCTCAATTAAAGTATGAAAATGATAAACTAAAAGAACAAATTGAGTTATTGAAAAATCATGCATGTTCAAATGTTTCTAGTTCAAAAGTTAAATATTTCGGAGAATTGAATTGGTATTTAAGGATTCATAGGGAAAATTGTAAAAGTGCCCAAAGATTATATTCCACCTAAATTTTTTATTAATCCGGTAGGTAGAAATTTATTTTTGGTTCCCAAGACCATTTTAAACTGTTAAATGTTTTCTTTGAATGCATGCTTATCACTTAGAGATTAAATAAAGTGCTTTAGAAATTCTTGAATAATTGAAACATCTTTCGAACCATGTTTTAATTTGTTTAAAATTTTTTATGATAGATAATCATGTTATCTACTTGTAAAAATTCTTTTTTGAAATTTTTTTAACCATTAGACGAATTTTAACGAATTTCGACCGTGATTTTCATTGCCGACTCTTGGTCTAGGACTCTATTCCCGACAGCAACTGGATCTTTCCTCAAGTAGTTGTCAAAGAAAGAAGGGATGTCAATGATGTTGATCTCTATTTCATTACCCTTGGAAATTAATTACAGTAGTTCAAGTTGTAAGAAGGAAACAACAAGGGAAATTTAATCGAAGTCGGCCACGTCTTCGTCAAGGATGCCGTCAGTAATCTTGGATAGGCTGATAATGGGGGGGGGGGGAGGCTCGTCGGCAAGAAGGTTTATGTTTTCTCGCAGTTAATTCGCTGTCGCTTCCTTACCGTACTGGACCATCTTGACTTCTCGAGTGCCAAGCAAGTCATAAAATTCTTACAAGCGTAGGAAGGGTCTTCTTCTTGATCTCCCAGCATTCGCCCTTCCCCACTTGATAACCTAGAGTTCGACCAATATATTCTCCAATTGGCTCCTTTGGGCCTCCAGGGCCACCAGTAGTTCCAACTTGGAGGCTTCCATGGCTTCAGCTTCAATTTTAGCCACCTCCGCCTCCACCGCCACTCTAGCAAACTCTAACTTGATCTGTCGAGTCTCGACAACAAACATGAGTTTTTTGGCCTCGTTTTGGGTGGCTCTCAACTCCACCTTCAAGGTCTTAGACTAGGTTTTGCTTGCTTCCAACTCTGCCTTGGTTGCTACTGTCTTTGCCTTAGTCACCTTTAGCTCAGTCTTTCAGTGTTGGAAGCAGCCTTCAACTTTCCCATTTCCTTTCACTGCTTCTTCCTCCTTGACTTCAATTTTTTCACCTGGACTTCTAGGGATTCTACCTCCCTCTTCACGGTGTATGGGTTGTACCTTGCCTAGCGCTTCTCCATTATCTGGTCTACTAATGGCCTCAGTAAGTCAGTCTCCGCCTGAACTAAGGTAGGGTCAACAATTAGCTTCTTTAGTCATGCGATCTTCGCTTGCACTGTGATTATCTCCTCTTGAGCTAAGGCAAGGACCAGGTCGGAGGAGGCTTGGACTAGTTGAGCCTCTAGCTTAGCTATTCAAGTCCTCATGACTTGACGACCTTGCTAAAACTCAGGGAATTGTTGGCCAAATGACATCAGCTTAGCCAAGTACCTGACACCATCTAGCACAATCTCATCAACTAGTCAACAATTGTTGTGCCACACGCCTCCAATTCCGCATCAGTCAATTTTACCACTTTGTTCCTTAAAGCTTTCTGCATGTTGAAGGCTGCAAGAATCGATATGTCATCAGTTAGATATCAAAACATGTGAAGGTGAAAAGTCTTACCAAATGAGGTTGTGGGAGGAGTCGGGATGGGACTTAGTCTGAATTTATGAAGTAACCCCTCCTCGAGTAAGGTTGCTATTGAACTTTAAATCATGTAACTTTTAGGAGACAGTAAAATAGCCCCGCTCCAAATGATAGTTTTACAAGGTAGGAGCTTGCGGCAACTAGCGTTGCCACCAAGTAGGCCAAGACGTGAGACTCGGAGGCTTCACAAAGAAAATGTAGGGCTTCCACCCCATTTGAGAAGATGGGAATTGCTTCAAGAAGTTAAACCTGGCCCTAGAAGAATACACCGTCTTTCATTTTCTTCGAGTAAAGGAAATAATGGAAGACTCGAAGAGATAGGGGGATTCAGTATAGTCGAAAGAGGATGACTACACTGGTGAAGATTCAGAAAGAATTTGGACCAAGTTGGGATAAAGGAATACAGAATACAAAACCACTTCGGCAAAGAAGGTTGACAAAGGAAAACAAAGCCTGTTCAATAAGTGAATTCGAAAGAAGGTCATAAAACCAAGAGGAGGATGATCTGGGCGGTCAGTCTCGTTCGAGACTACTATGCGATGGTCTACAGGAATCCTATAGGTCATCCTTATTTGATCCAACTCACTGCCATCCCATTCAATGGACTTGTACCAAGGCATAAAAAATGACTCCGCGACCATCAATGGCATAATACAGGACAACAAACGATATAACCTGGGACTAGAAGATCAATAGTTGATCGAAGTAGAGGGTGACGACAAAGAAGAAGGTAACTTACTAAAAGGTAGGATGCAAAATGCTTGGAGATGACTAAGATGAAAACGGAGGACAAAGAAGTGAGGATTATGATATAAAGGCAATAACATCCCTCTTCAACCTAATATACCCTTGCTCATTTAACTTTGACCGTTGGGTCTATACAATCACAAGAGTAGGATGGATCTTCAACCATTTGATCGGACATATGGATCAAACTAAATCTTGATAATCATTGTGATTCGTATGATGCTTCGATGGTCACATCACCTTGATGAGACGAAACCTTGGAAATATACTGGCTCACTCCGGACTCGAGAATCGAAATAGATTATACATACACACATTTAATAAGCATTGTCACATTCAATGCACAATGCCATTTGACACACGCATGAGATTTGCCACATGGCTGTTACAGTTGGGACAAAAAGAACTAGGATGAAAAGAACTATCCTAATTTAACAACACAATAGTTTTGTCAATCGAACTCTCGCCTCTTTCAACTAGACATAAAGGGGAGACTGGTGATATTGAAATAATCAAAGAGTGTCAAATGACTAAGGAGTCAATAGTTTTGTTGAGGTGGGATCCAAGTCAACAATGAGGCGCTCTCCTAACTCCATGCTATTCGTAACTCAGTGCTCCCCCGACCACATGTGTTATCAATTCTGTGCTCCCCCAACTCCGTGCTTTTTGCACCACTCCCATCTCTAGGTTGTTCTCGACTGCATGACACAGACTCTGTGTTGTTCTTGACTCTACGCCACTATCAGCTCTGTGCTATCTCGATATTTGTATCGTTGCTGGCAAAAGATACGGACAATGTAGCCATTTTCCAACGAAGAGGGGGGGGGGCAATGTAGCCATTTATTTCGAGATATGGAGGTATTGCAAGGGTGGATCTTGGAGCACGTGAAGAATGTGAGAGTATAGCCGCAACTCTATAAAAGGTCTCCTGTGTAAGTATTTCGGGTTGATTTTGATGTGATCAACCAAGTCGAGCTAGGTCCTAGTTATTTTTTATCCTTGTGTCTAAGTGTGCAGAAGCTTAAGAGCACAAGAAGTTGAGCAGAAGATGCAGCGAGCGAGAAGAATGACAAAGGGAAAGGAGCCGACAGACTCGGTGCATTCGAAGGACGAAGAGGTTGCGGAAGAGTATACTAGTGGACTAGAAGGGTGTGCGTGATGCCCGAGAGATGAGAAGCCAGGAAGGAAGCCTATTTGAGGAGAAGACTGGAGTTAGGTTCAGGTGAGCTCAACTCTAGACGGCCGAAAATCACCCAAGCAGACAAAAAAGAAAAAAAGTCAACTTGGATGTTTACTTTGCTAAGCTACGGGTCCGAGGTGCCTCGGTTGCCTTTGAAGGTGCCTTGGACCTGTAAAATACGGGAAATTTTCAGAATTTTTTTTTCTGAACCCTGGGTGGAATTTACGAGGATAAATCGGATAAATAAAAGAATATAATTAGATTATTCGATTTATTGGAGGAGAAGCTTCATATATATATATATATATATAGTTGATTAAAATCTGACCTAGGTTTCAATCGGCCGAAACCATCTCTTCTCCCTTCCTCTCCTTGCGCCGCAGCCACCAACCCGATCCCCCTCTTCTACTCCCATTCCCTCACGAGCGCTAGCCACAACAGGACTGTCGGATTTCTCTCCTCTCCTTGCGCCCGTAGCCAACACTCCCCTCTTTCTTCTTCCTCCATTAGCCGATCATTTCTCGCTTGCTTGCAAATGGACGCTTAGCTTCCTTCTTCTTTCTCTTCGAATCTGCTCGACGTCGAGACTTTGCTAAAGGAGTCAGCACTTGGTTGCACGACCTGGGGATTTAGGAGGAACATCTGAGGAAGAGGAAGTTCGCATGGGCTTGTGGACTCGCCGGATTCAAGCTCAGTAGAGACGGCGCTACCAATTCAGGTAAGGAATGCTTGAACTAGAGTTGTCTGGTTCTATTAGGTGCAGATTTGTTAGCGTGATCGGTTTTGAAATTGATTTGGATCGAATTGAGCTTGGAAATTAAATCTGTTTCAGATAGAGGGGAGAAGGCTTGCGTGCGGGCCACCAGGTAAGACCTGCTTTGTTTCAGTGCCAATTCTTGGGATGGATTAGGTTCTAGGGTGATAATCTGATCTCCATTGGGATGTTATTTTGTGATGGGTTTGCGTTGATCAGAAGATGAAGTGTGGCATTAGATTTGGTTTAGTTGATTTCTATTTATCCTTTAATTCTACCATGAGTTGGTTTTCTCTAATTTTCTTGATGTGGTTTTGCTGAATTTGAAATCAGCTACGGTGTGACCGTGAGTGTGAGGGCTGATATGAGTGTAGATTTTGTATGATGTTGTTGGGGAGGAAGGTTGCCGTGAGTTTCATCTCATGGGCAGAGTTGTTATAGGAATTCGTTTATGTTTCTATTTCTTTCTCTTGGCCGTATGTTTTTCTGATATGTATGGATTATAGATTACTTTCAGTTGGAGGAATTATGGTAGTTTGGTTTTGTGTTAAATATATCATTGAATGGATTTGGTTATGGATTGTTTAGATTATGGTATGGATGAATTGTGAAGCGAATATTGATTCGGTTTTGGCTTTAGGTAATTGTTGATCTGACTTTTTAGATTGAATCTGCTCAGTTCGGTTTTTGGATGAGCATGTGCCGTGGGTTTGTGAGTTGGCTCTTTGACTTGGTGATGGATTATTACTCGATTTCTTCATGGGTTCTGGGTAGATTTATAGTTGGATGAGGTGAGGTGATTTTTGATCAGTAGAGTATTTTCAATGATGTTAGATTGTTGATGAGGGTTTTATTGGATGAAAGGGTTAAGTTAATCCTAATACGGTGTAGGAATTAGTTTAGCTACTTAATAATTATTGTGACAGCTAAAACTATATCCTTGATACAGGACACTGATTGATTGCTGATTATTGGACGAGGGGTTCTCTTGTGATACGAGCATCTTCAATTGAGGCGGGTACCTTTTGACTTATCTTTTCTGATATTGTCATGTTGTTATGCATAGACTGTTATAGATAGCAGTAAGTTTATACGCTATCCTTGTTTAGTGTGCTTGTTCTAGATACCTATGGTTATCCCTGAGTTATTATGCTTTTAGTTCCATACAGTTTCAAGTATTGCCATATATATTTGTATGCTTAGATATCGTGATGTATCTCTTGCATTTGACATTGAGGGATCATTAGTTCCGGCTAGTATACCTTGTAGGTTACCTGTATTCCCTGTTATGGGATTCAGACTTAGAATTAGCATACTGAGGACTTGGTGAGGGATGTATGTGTACATATCATACACCATTCTTGCATTGTTGCTTGCCGGCGATCAGCGACTCCCTTGTGGTTGAGCCTATCGTCTTCCGGTACACGATATGCGCACACGGTCACTCATGGGTTAGTGGATACTGTAGAGTGTGTGCATTTGCCCTGTATTACTCCGTTCGACCACTATTTGGAGGGTGGGTCCGGGCGTGGTAGCAGCCAGGGATCCCTTCTCGTACTGAGCCACGAGGAGATGAGAGCTAGACTCCCCCATAGCTTGGGGTAGGAGCGTAGTCTCCGTCAGCATCTTGTCCACCCGGTCACTCAGGAGCAGTGATGGCAGGGTGCGTACAGGTTGTCACAGGTCTACCCACGCGGACGTTGTGGACGATGTCCTGACTAGGACTAGGGGGTGACACATGTCATTGCACCATGTGCATATTTTGCATCGTGCATTGTTTGCTGCATTTGATTTCTGCACTTGATTGACATGCATATACTGGATACCTGTTTATCTTGGATTATTTGTTATACTTGTTCTATAAGGATTTATTTCACCCTCTGCAGGATAGATGGATTCTGGTATGTATCTTTATTCAGTATCTTCAGTCTACCCTTTCCTATTGCTCATATGAGACTGTATCAGCGTAGACTCCTATTGTTATTATAACGTACTATGCATATTTGCTGGGTATCCGCTGAGTTTATGGACTCACACCGTTGCCATATATTTTTATTTTCAGGCTGAAATACTTGGAGTCGCCAGAAGAGCCCAGTAGCCAGTCCCTACCCATCACGATGACAGGGTTTTGTTTTTGTACTTGGCGATGTATTTATTTCATATTTCTTTTAGGACTGTGTATATGTCTTGTGAGTGTTGTAGTGTGCCCTAAGGGGTTTATGTATTGGTTGATTTGTCGTAAGCCGGACTGGTCCGCAGTCAGGTATGATTTACTTAGTTTTATGGTTGTCTTGTGCTTTTGTGTTGTGTTTATATATTTTGGAGGCCTGAGGCCAAATATATATACTGCGTGGGATGTTTGTATGTGTAAATTGTCCGCCGGACAGGGGAGGTGCTGTCCGATTTTCTATTGGACCAGCGGCTCCTAGGTCTCGGGGCGTGACAGGACCATCGAATGATGTTCTGCGCAAAAACAAAAATGAGGCATCTCGGTTTCGACCGAGGCACCTCGGGTTACAGTTCCAACCCGAGGCACCTCAGGTCACAACTGAGGTGTCTCAGTGGCACGTCAGCACAACGATAACATCTTATTTTGGGATATAAATAACTCCCTAAAGCTAAGAAGAAAGAACAACAATTGTAATATATTTTCCTAGTTTTTTTTCTGAGCTTCCAAAGTCTTGTAAGAGTCTTCTCCATATGCAATAAAGGAGTTTTTCTATGGAGCTTTTTTAACACCTTGAATTAGCAACTACCCTGATTGCAACTAAGTAAACTTGAGTCTCTTACCATTCTTTAAGTTGTTCAGGTTTAAATTAATTGTTATCTAATCTGTTATCTTTGTTGAATTCAAAAGTAAAAGATTGAGTTTGTATTTGCAAGGTTATTCACCCCTCTAGCTGACCTCACCTGGACCTCTAATTGGTATCAAAGCTCAACCGCTTCAAGAGGACTAACCATCACCTAAAGTAAGAAGATGATGGTCAGAACTAGCATTCATCCACTAAAATTTAAAGGGGAGTTCACAACAGGGAAGCGAAAAATAGACGTATTCTTTAGAATCAATTTTGAAATTTTACTAATAATAAAATATGATTTTGAAGTACCCGAAGGTGAGAATGATGAAATAAAAGAAGCGCATCTCTAGAGTAACAAGCAACAGTCAGATTCTATAGCCAATGCCAAAGTAGAATTCATCTTCTAAGCATACTATCATATTAGGAAGTTAACCGAATTGGCACCCATGTGTTAGCAAAAGAGTTATAGGAGAACTTCCTAGAACTTTACGAAGGGACATTGGAAGCAAAGCCCGCTTAACGAGATCTACTCCGAAGTTAGCTGATGAATCTCCAAAATGAAAATAGGATAAATGGTGACCGAACTACATGCAAAGATCAAGGAGCTAATCACCGGACTTACGAATCTTAAAGAAGCAGTAACAAATGGGGATCCGCTAAGGTATGCTCTAAATGCGTTTTCGAGAACACCAGAATGGATGTCAATAGTCAACTCCTATCACATCTCCAAAGATCACGAGGTAAGTACTCTAGAAAACTTATTTTCAACTTTCATACTTCATGAATCTCAGTGTACAGTAGAAAAGGAAGGATGGATAATGTTTCACATAACAGGAGGAAAATCGAACCGAATGAACAATCTTTAGTAGATGAGGAAATGACCCATAAGGTAAGAAAATTTAAAAAGTTTTTTAAAACTAATAAATTTAACAATATGCAAGCCAAGAAGCACTCTCTAGGAAAGAGAAAGACTAGATGCTACGACTGTGACAAGGAAGGGCATATAAAGGATAACTATCCAAAGTTAAAGAATAAAGACAAAGGGCCAAGTAATTCCAAGCACAAAAACCTAAAGGCGGCATGGATGAATCATCATCGAAAAAGTCTGAACTCAGGAAATATGCCAGACTAACACTTATAGTAAGTCAGCAAGAGGAAAGCATTGATGAAGGGGGAGCCACATTAGAAGAAAGTAGCGATGAAGGGGGAACATCCTACTTCAAACACGATATGATAAGTGAGGTATGTCTCCTACCTTCCGATCAGCTATACTCTGGTATAAAATCTATGACTAGATATTTTTGTAAATTAAGGACAAAAAATATAAATCTGAAAAAAGAATTAGCCACTGCATGTCTACCAGAACTATATGATAATTTAAAAAATTAAAAATGATAAACTGAAAATGAAAAATGTAAATTTAAAATATCAAATAGATTTTTTAGAAAAAGAAAAATCAGGATGCTCAAATATTTTTTCACTGAATTTTTTTAGATATTATGGAGGTCTAAATTGGTATTTGAGAAATCATCGGGGTCAAATTATAAAAGTACTCAAAAACTATATTCCACTTAAATTTTTGATAAATCAAATAAGCAAAAATCTTTATTAGATTCCTAAATCTACTTTAATTAGCTAGATTTTTTATGCATGCTTTGTAGTTAAAATTAAATAGATTGCTGTGAAATTTTTAATTATTAGAAAAATCCATTCGACAAGTTATTTCAGGGTTCAATTTGTTTGAATTTTGCTATGATAAACACAATTCGTATCTATCAACAGAAAATTTTTCAGATTTTTTGAATATTAAATGAGTTTTTTGAATTGTTTATCAAAATTACATTTTAAAAATACTTCAAAAATTATTTTTTTGAAAACCGAATTTTTTGAAATTTTGTCGTTATATTTTAACTATTAAGAAGAATTATCAGAATCTTTTAAAAAGGTCAAAATCAAATTTTGAAAATTATTTTGCAAAAATTCTCTATTCTATAATGAAAATTATTTTTTGTTACTTAGAAAATTTATTTTTCATATGAAAATTTTTTAGTTAGATTAATCGGTTTGACACTTTAATAAATATTTTGGAAATTTTCTGATGAATAAATGGATTGATTTTTTAAAAATTAATTAAGTTTGACAAGTTTATATTTTTTATTTGTTGGAATTTGTTTACAATTAATTTTCTAAAACTCCTTAGAATTTTCTTTTTTGTTTTCTCAAGTTTTACGATATTTTAACAATCACCTCTTTTTTGATGTCACCAAAGGAGGAGAATTTTAAAGAGTTAAGTTAAGAGAGAGGTCTTGATTGTAATATTTTGGTGCTAAATTGCATAGTTTGGTTTTTTTTATAAAACAATGCTCTTTTATATCTTAGTTTACCCTAATTTAACTTGGGTTGATACACATCAAAAAGGCAGAGATTATAAGTACCCTGAGTTAGTTTTGATGTGATCAACCAATTCAAGTTAGACCCTGATTATTTTTGATACTTGTGTCTAAGTGTGCAAGAGCTTAGGAGCACAAAAAGTCGAGTAGAATACGTAGAGAACGAGAAGGATGACACTGGGAAGGGAGTCGACGGCTCGGTGCATGCGAGAGACGAAGAGGTCGTGGAAAAGTATACAGATGGACGAAAAGCATGTGCGACGTCCAGGGATGAGAAGTTAGGGAGGAAGCCCATTCGACGAGAAGGTCGGAGTTAGGTTCGGGTAAGCTCAACTTTGGATGACCTAAAATCACCCAAGCAGATGAAGATGAGAGAAAGTCAACTGAGATGTTGACTTTGCTAAGCTATGAGTTTGAGGTGTCTCAATTGACTTTGAAGGCACCTCGGACCATTGAATGAAGTTCTATTCAAAAATAAAACTGAGACGCATCAGATCAAACACTTATCAATGTCTATCGTTGGCTTCAGTGGATAAAATCTATCCAATTAAGGCACCTCAGGTCACAACTGAGACACCTCAATGCCACGTCAACACAATGGTAGCATCTTGATTTGGGCTATAAATTGCCTCCTAGAGATAGAAAAAAAACAACAACTATAATACATTTTCCCAGACTTTTTCTGAGCTTCTAAAGTCTTATAAAAGGTTTCTTCGCTTACAACGAGTGAATTTTGATATAGAGCTTTTTCAATACTTTGGATTAACAACCATCTCGGTTGTAACAAAGTAAACCTAAGTCTCTCACTATGTTTTTTAAGTTGTTCAAGTGTAAATTAATTGTTATCTAATTTATTATGTTTGCCAAGTTTAAATGCAAAATCGAGTTTGTATTTGCAAGGCTATTCACCCCCCTCTAGCCGGCCTCACCTGGACCTTCTGTCACGCCCCGAGACCGACAGAGCCACTGATCCAATAGAAAATTGGACAACAACTCCCCTATCCAGCAGACAATTTACACATACACATAAACACCCATGCAGTATAAATGACCTCTGGCCTCAAATCAACATATAACATATAGAAACAACGCCTCCATGGCTATAAAATCTATAGAACTCACTTGAGTTGCCCCCAGGGCAGGCGCGCAACAAAAGGTAAAGTATAATTCAACATAACATGCACAGGTCGTAAACATATATCATAACCCAATTATCATATCTAGATACACATGCAAGTATAACTAGAATCAATCCATGTAATCATACAGTGAAATGCTATCTTATGTCTACATACTCATGTTCGTACCAATGCTATACAGAATCAGATAAGAATAAACGAGGTTGTATAGAAGAAAATCTAGATCATATCCAAAATCAAGCATAAGGATCAAGCAGGATAACAAACGGTAGAAGAATTAAGGTAAATAAAACCTACTACATAAATAATCAATAGTCATGCATAAAGGTAAAGTGAAACTACAGATACAAGCAAAAAGTACCTGCTTCCAAGTGGAAGAAGTCCGTGTCAAATGAAAACCACCCGCCAATAGTCAACACCAATAAATCCAAGTCAAGTCCCTATATCAAGGACATTTAATTAGTTATTACAAAAAGGTAGTAACTAGCTAATTAATCTCTAAGTCATACTAGGGTTAACCTAATCATTCCCTTTCCATTTAATTATCTCTAATTAAATGAAAGATTCCTAATTACCCCGCGTAACTAAGATTAGGTTCATTTTTGGTTTATTCCAAAATTCAGATTCATCAAGTTTAGGTTATTAGGTTTACATTTCCAATTAAACCTAACTTCCACCCCAACTCCAAGTATTATGTGGCAACAACACAAGATCAAAATACTAAAACAAACCCAATTCCAAACCTAGGTACTAAACCACAAGTTGTACATCCCAAACAAGTTTCCATCAACCTTAAGTAATGTAATTATCTACACTAAAGTTTAGGTCACAAGAGATGGCATCACTACCCCCGCTAAACCAAGTTACACAACATTCAACCATCCCATTCCAATCACCAGCAGTTACCTACTAGAGGTCAGGGCAATGTTGCAAAGCATAGGTATTGCGTTGCATACAGTCTTCCACTACGATCTATAGAAATTTTGTAAAAAAATACTAATCTGAACAGGAAACTCACCTCCAGCCGATCTGAAACTAGCAATGTGCCAAGGACACCTCAACAGATTAGCACCTCAATCCCTATAGAATTCCACCACAGCTCACGGCGAAATTCAAACAGATCCACTCCAAAATCGAACTCCCATCATAGCAAATTCATCAACATACGTACAAAACTCATTGGAATCCAGATCCTTACCTCAGTAGTCACTGGCCGTAGCCAATCAGAACAGTACAGAGTAATAGGTGTTGTTTCAGCTATAATTCCTCCTCTCCGGTGAGTCCTCTACCCCCAATGTGTCGCAACATAATGTTGGCTGCAAACCACAGACCGATTAAGTTTCCCATATCTGCTAGACATCATCGACGTCACCCAAATGACGCACCAATCGTACAAGAAACAATCGAAGGCTAAAACCTCCAGATCTATCACCTAGTATTGATGCTCCACTTACCCGTGATTGTGAAGATGATATCGGGTCGCCAGCACTGGAAGATCGTCCAGGTTGTGCAGCGATGGAAAAAAGGGTGAAATCCATGATGAGGGCTCATGTAACGGCCCGAAAAATCCTTTCAATATTTTTCTTGAAAATATTGATCATGCCTACACGAATTCTCGAGTAACATATGAATATTAGCATAAATCGTAGTAAGATCTCTTATATAAATTAAAAAGCTAAGTACTAATGGGCCTTATATGGGCTCTTCTAGTACCATGGTTATTAGTGGATCTTAGGTAGAATTTAACATAAATAGAAATGGGTTTCAATTAGGAACATTAGCATGACTCTTGGTGGGCCTTATGTGGGCCTTGCCAAAAGAATAAAAGAAAAAGGAATAAAAAAAATAATAAAGTGCATGCACTAAGGATTGAACCTTGGACCTAAGGTAGAGGCAAAGCCTCATCATGCATGTACTAACCAATTCACCTAGCAAGGGAGTGCTAGTGGAAAAGGAGAAGGATTGTTGTTAAAGGCTAGAAGGAAGTGAAGAGTCACCATGAGAGGAGGCACTATGCCCCTTCACTTGCCCTTCATTTAGTATAAGAGAAATAGATGAGAAGGGAAGAGACATTGGAGTTACTTTTCTTATTTTCTTCTTCCACCAAGGCTCTTCCTCTTCTCTTCTTCCTCACAATTTGTGAGGCCCAAGAGTTACTCACAATTTGTGATGAACTATCGGATGAACAAGCTGGAGACTACCATTCCTGAGTTGCTCAACCTGCTGAAGACTGTAGAGTCTTCTGTAAAGCAGGATCAGAAGACGGTACTGTTAGTTGGTTCCTCAAAGAAAGGCTCTAAGAAGAAGCCCAAAGAACAGAATAAGGGAAAGAAGAAAAAGGCTAAAAAGACTGAAAAGACACCAAAAGGCACTTGCCATCACTGTGGCAAGGAGGGTCATTGGCGAAGAAACTGCAAGGTTTATCTTGAGTCCTTGAAGAAGAAGGCATCCGATGCCCCATCCTCTTCAGGTATCTTCGTTATTGAATGTCACTCTATTTCCTTGTCCACCTGGGAACTTGATACTGGGTGTAGCTCACATATATGTAATGACATACAGGGGCTAAGGAATAGAAGAAGACTCGTCAAGGGAAAAGCGAATTTGCGAGTTGGAAATGGAGCAAAGATTGTTGCTGTTGCCATCGGAACATATTTGCTAAAGCTCCCTACTGGACTTGTCTTAGAATTGGATAATTGTTATTTTGTTCCTTCGTTAATAAAGAATATTGTATCTATTTCATGCTTGAATGAAAAGGGTTATCATTTAACTTTTAGTAACAATTGCTGTTACATAACTTTAAATGGTGTTCTTTATGGGACCGGAACTTTATACAATGGTATCTACACGTTAGATTTATCCGGTGACGTTTTCAATATCGAAGTTAGCAACAAACATGCTCGAATAGATAATCAAATAGACTCCGATACGTGGCATTGTCGTCTTGGCCATGTAAGTAAGAAACGCATGACCAAATTACACCGATGTGGAATTCTGGAATCATTTGAACCCGGTTCATTTGATACATGCGAATCATGCTTAAAAGGCAAGATGACCAAATTACCCTTTTCCGGAAAAGGTAAACCAGTGGGAGAATTGCTTTGTCTAATACATACTGATGTATGTGGACCAATGTCAACTCTTGCACAAGGAGGTTATAGCTACTTCATTACCTTTATCGATGATCACTCACGATTCGGGTATGTGTTCTTAATGAAACACAAATTTGAAGCTTTTGAGAAATTCAAAGAGTTCAGAAGTGAAGTAGAGAAACAGCTTGGCAAAAGTATTAAGATACTTCGATCCGATCGGGGTGGTGAATACTTGAGTCAAGAGTTTCAAGATTATCTTAGGGACAATGGGATATTGTCTCAATGGACTCCGCCATATACACCACAGCATAATGGTGTATCTGAGAGGCGTAACCGAACCTTGATGGACATGGTTAGATCTATGATGAATCTTGCAACTCTTCCAAAATCCTTTTGGGGCTATGCGCTTAAGACAGCTGTTTACTTACTAAACAGAGTCCCGACCAAGGTAGTCTCTACTACTCCATATGAGACGTGGAATAGTAAGAAACCTCATCTAACTCACCTTAAAATATGGGGTTGTCCTGATTATGTAAAGCGGACTGTATCAGACAAATTGGATGCTAAGTCTGATAAATGTCTATTTATTGGATACCCTAAGGAAACGAAGGCTTACCAATTCTATCATCCCTTGGAACAAAAGGTGTTTGTTTCAAGGCATGCTGTATTTCTGGAAAAAGAATTTCTTTTACAAGAAAACAGTGGGAGTAGCATTGAAGTTGAAGAAGTTCAAGAAACTCCAATAGACATTACAGAGACACCTAGTCTAGACCCACAACCAATAACTCATAATGATGAGCTATCAGTTGAACCTAAAACAACACTACTTCTTCATAGGTCTGATAGGACACACAATATTCCAGAGAGATACGGATTTCTCATAAGTGAATCGAACGACGTGTTACTCGTTAACAATGATGAACCTATCAGTTATGAAGAAGTTCTGATAAATTCAGAAAGGGATAAATGACTTGAAGCCATGAAGTCGGAAATGGATTCCATGTACGAAAATCAAGTATGGGACTTGGTTAACCCGCCTGAAGGGATTAAGCCCATAGGGTGCAAGTGGATTTTCAAGAAGAAAACCGATATGAAAGGTAATGTTGTTACCTTTAAGGCTAGATTAGTGGCAAATGGATATCGTTAGAAACAAGGAATTGTTTATGACGAAACCTATTCGCCAGTAGCTATGCTCACATCCATTCGGATGCTCCTGGCCATAACAGCTCATTATGATTATGAGATATGGTAAATGGATGTAAAAACAACTTTCCTTAATGGAAACCTGCTTGAGGATGTATACATGATACAACCTGAAGGTTTCACATCGGTTAATAAAACCAAAGTATGCAAGCTTCGACGATCCATATATGGACTAAAGCAAGCATCCAGGAGCTGGAACATCCGTTTTGATGAGACAATCAAAGAGTTTGATTTCTCACAAAATCCTGATGAACCTTGTGTATACAAGAAGGTTAGTGGGAGTGCAGTCGTATTCCTAGTGTTATATGTCGATGACATTTTACTTATAGGAAACGATATATCAGTCTTACAGTCAGTTAAAATTTGGTTGTCCAAAACTTTCTCCATGAAAGACCTGGGAGAAGCAACCTATATCCTTGGGATTAGAATCTATAGAGATAGATCAAAACGGTTGCTTGGTCTTTCGCAGTCTACATATATAGACCGAGTGCTAGAAAGGTTTAGCATGTCGGAATCCAAGAAAGGTTACCTTCCCATCAGGCATGGGATCAACCTTTCAAAGTCTATGTGTCCGCGCACAGAAGACGAGAGGATTTGCATGAATAAAATTCCTTATGCATCCGCGATAGGATCTATCATGTATGCTATGTTATGTACTAGGCCCGATGTATCATATGCTCTGAGCGTCACAAGCAGATACCAGTCTGATCCAGGAATGAATCATTGGGCGGCTGTCAAGACAATCCTCAAGTACTTAAGAAGAACTAAGGATGTGTTCCTAATATATGGAGAAGGTGATATGATAATACGTGGATATACAGATGTCAGTTTCCAGACAGATAAGGATGACTCCAAATCTCAGTCCGGATACTTATTTATTTTGAATGGAGGCGCAGTAAGCTGGAAAAGTTCCAAGCAAGACACCGTAGCGGATTCTACCACGGAAGCGAAATATATTGCAGCTTCGGAAGCAGCAAAGGAAGCAGTCTGGATCAAGAAGTTTGTCTCAGAACTTGGTGTGATTCCAACCATTGATGAAGCAATACGGTTTACTGCGACAACAATGGAGGTATTGCACAAGCAAAGGAACCAAGGTCTCATCAGCGATCCAAACATGTGCTTCGCCGCTATCATCTGATCAGAGAGATTATAAGTAGGAATGATATACAAATTGAGAAAATTCTCACTGGAAGGAATTTAGCGGATCCTTTAACTAAGGTCTTGCCTCAAAGTAAGTTTGAGGGTCATGTTAGAGCCAGTGGTATTGGGTACCGTAGCGATTGGCATTAGGCCAAGTGGGAGTTTGTTAGTGATATGAGAGAAGTGTCCTAAGGCAATCGCCTTATGATTGTAATCATTTATTTTAATAAATGAATATTCACTATTTGAGTATACATGATTATTTGATTAAGATCTTAAGCTCATTTACTGAATGTTCGCAATACAATTCATAGCATGAGAGAATTTGTGATGAATTCACAACTAGTGATTATCTCTACATGTGTAATTGTGAAGTATTGAAATTGTCCCTCGTCGATGAATTGATAAATACGGACACTATCAATTCTGTTGAGACTAGCATGGGTTATTCTCTAATCAGCTGATTCTCACTGGCTGATGACATTGAGATGTCCGGAGATAAACACGAATGCTAGTTAAGGGAACTAGTTCATTGGAGTGACTGGCTGTAAAACTTCATATGGTAGTCTACATATAGATATGTCAGTGAAGTTCTTACTACAACTTAAGTGCGATGCTCCTTTGACTTGTAGTGTTCAAGTCATCTTGGTAATGGAGACTTATACTTTGACATCTTAAGCAAGCATCTCCAAGGAGGTGTGGACCCAGGATGATTGGGTATAAGCCGAAGTGCCCGAAGATGTTTGAACAGCCTACAAAGGATTCACCACTCCTTGCGAGGAGATGTATACCCGAGGCCTATCGTCGGATTGTTACTCGAAGCCTCTGGCCAGAGCATGACATGTTCAGAGTATGAATCTCTTAAATACATGAGAGTAATTAGAATCCATAGGACGAGGAAACGTTACTTGGGCTAGGTGTGACGTAGTCAGCCTAGTGGGGACTGACACACATAGACCATGTCCTGAACTAAGTGGGTATAAGATGGTGAAGGGAATGGGGCACGATTCATTATAGCTGCTGAAGGGTTTCAGAATCATTTCTGAGGTCAACCGTTGATCTTTCAATTAATTGGGGATCATGATGTACTACTAGGTGCCACTCATGATCGTTCTATAATTAATTAGTTAATTATGGACGACCAACATAAATTGAAAGCCTATTTGGTCACACGCATAACGAGTAATTCGAAGGATTTAAAACGAGTTGAGAATTGGATTCTCCAATCGAGATAGACTATTTTTGGTAAGTCCAAACAATAGTCAAAACTGAATTTATTTTAGACGCATCAGAAGCATAGAATGGCTAAGTCTTTTAAAGACTTAATGGGTGAATTAAATAAGTTTAATTCATTAAGGGATTTGATCCAATTGGGGTTAGATGGGCCGCCAAGGAAGTGGGCCTCCTCTCTTCTTGTCATGGCCGGCCACCACCATAAGAGGACAAGGCTATTTTGGTTTGTTTTATAAAATAGACCAAAGGTTGGTTTATTTTATAAAAAGTTATATAAATTTTATATAAATTTTTATATAATGAACCATGAGTTGGTTTGTTTAATAAAATTTATATAATGAACCAATGGTTGGTTTGTTTTATAAAATTTTATATAATGAACCAATGGTTGGTTTGTTTTATAAATTTTATATAATCATGCCAAAAGAAAGAGAACCTTGATTATGGATTGATTGAGAATTTATTCCATAATCAAGAAGAAGAAGCTTGATCATGAGAGCCTTGATTATGGATTGATTGAGAAATTATTCCATAATCAAGGAGAGGTTTGCTTGGGAATTAAGAAACCTCTCCCTATATAAAGGACCCAAGGGGTGCCATGGAAGATGATCCATCCAAGAATTGCTTGGGCTCTCTCCTCTTCTTCTCTCCCTCTCTCTTGGCCGGCCATAGGCCTTCCTTCTTTCTTCTTGCCGTGAGCACAAGGAGAAGCATCAAGGCGACGAAGTTCTTCCTTGCGACGATCTTCCTCTTCGGCTAACCTTGGTGGTGAGTCTTTCGATTTGATTACTCTCTCGGTTTTCGTCGTGTTCATGGAGAATCTAGTAGTTCTCGTGAACACGAAACTCGTGGCTTAGCGAAGTCATCCCGACGATCCTCGGCGTGGATACGAATAGAGGCGGAGCTTTCAAGGGACGCTAACGGTTGGATCTCGTCCCTTCTTCTAAGTTACGCAAGGTAATTCGTAGAGTAATTTCCTTTTCTGTAAAAATTTTATATTACGATTATGTGAACACATTGCATGCTTAGGATATGTGTTAGAATAATTTAGGAAATTATTCATGCTTTTGTTTCCGCTACATGTAATTATGTAACAATTACAATACGTGTCCGCGTCGGCATGCACCCGGTCCCAACAACCATACCATGAACACGTGTTATGAAGAAGGCCTCATGTTTGTGTAGAATGATGCATATTTTAAGTTAAACGCTTATGATAGATATATGGTTAAGTAGACCTATGCATGTTCTATGTTGAATGCCATGAACCTAGGTAGTATGTATCATGTTCATATGGATCCTACTCATGCATGCTTTATGATAGATACTATGATTATGTATGCTACGTGATATGTACCATGTATGTAATGCATGCTTATCTTAAGGACCATGATCATGCAAGCTTTATGAACTAAGATGATGTTTATGCCTCAAGGCATAATTATGTATGTATGTCATGTCTTATGAATGAAGATAACGAATGAAGATGATGTTTATGCCTTTAAGGCATTATGATGTTATGCATGAATTATGAATGATGAAATGCTAAGTATGCTTTATGCTATCATGTTTATGTCTTTAAATATGTTATGTATGTTCTATGAATGATGAAGCATGTGAAGCTATTTTACCTTATGAATGGGCTTGTACCTGACCGAAGTAAGGGCCAAGGGATGGACCCCTCATGTAAGCCTCGGTGTGGGACTACCGCAGCTGTCCCCGGTTCTGGGACTACCGCAGCTGTCCAATAGGGATGAGCTCCTCATGAAAGCCTCGGTTCTGGGACTACCGTAGTCGTCCTTACCCTAGTAGGTCGAGATTAGCTACCTCGCATTTACTTAGGGATGCGCGCATATGATGTATGTATGTGGTACAAGCCAGGGCCCCCATGATGTGATGATTATATTTAAGTATTTATAAGTATGATTTTCAAATAAGCATCCTTAGGCTATATGCATTTGACTCATGCATCCATTCATGTTATGCATCCATGTTAAGTATATCTTATGCTCATGTTTATGTCAAGTACCATGCCATGTTATATGTTTCATATGCTTATGTTTTATGTTAAGAACCATGCCATGTTATATGTTTCATATGCTTATGTTTTATCTTAAGAACCATGCTATGTTAAATGTGTCATATGCTTATATTTTATGTTAAGAACCATTCCATGTTAAATGTGTCATATGCTTATGTTTTATGTTAAGAACCATGTCATGTTAAATGTTTCACATGCTTATGTTTTATGTGACGTATGGTTTTGGTGAGTAGGAAAGGGTCTTACTAAGCCTATGTGCTTATAGTTTTATTTTCTTATACCGCAGATCAAGCAAGAGGATATTAAGAGAAGCAGCAGGAGGGGCAAGAGTGTGTGTGTGTCAGTGACATGGCAAAGGAAAAACAAAAAGATTCTCATGTTTATACTTTGTCACATGCCTTATGTTTTGCATTGTCTTCTTAAGTTCATGTTATACTTATGATAGTTATGCCTAAAGAATAACCTACTACTTATGTTGCTTATGGATGATTTATGTGAATGTCATATCATGATGTTACGTACAATGTTAACATGCTAAGAAACCATGTCACAATGTTTAGGAATGATAGTTAAGACATGTCTACATAATTCAAGGGTTAGTTGCATGTATGTACAAAGTTTTAAATTATTCCGCTGTATCACGATGTTCATATGCTTATATGTATGTTGGCGTAACGCCGCCTCTCGCCACACCATAAGGTCTGGATAATGGCGGGCGTTATAGGTTGGTGTCGGAGCTGTTTGCCATCTCACTACACACACATCAAGCTTTCTTCCTGCAGCTTCCAAATAAGTACCTCTATGCATACCTTATTTTCTTTTATGATTCTAGAATATGCTAGAATATGCAAGTATGGATGATACCTTATGATTCTAGAATATGCAAGTATGAATGATGTCTTATGATGGAAAGTACTTTAGGATATGTAACTATGAACGATACTTTACCTTATTTTTATGAAATTGAATACTTTAGAGTTTGATATGGGGGTAGGAATAACAATAACTTATATTAGCCATACTTGTCTTTGATGAAGAAAAGCATGGCTAGAAGACAGAGTAACAGACTTAACGAGACAACTCCATCGCCTGACCTGATGCAATTAGTGACCCAACTTCAGCGTCAAGTAACCGAGCAGCAACAAACCATTAATACCTTGATGAACCAGTAAGAAAATTCTACCACTTCACCGATGAACCAGACTGCTATACCCGTCACGCCTATGGTTATGCAAATCCCTCCGACAGGCCCGACCACTATAGCACGGCAAGAGGCTTATTTGATCCAGTGGTTGAGGCTGAAATCGGAAAATTTCTCGGGTGTTGGCGAACCATGGGACGCCCAAGCGTGGTTCAAGATAGTGGAAAGTACGATGGAGCTGCTGGACTGGCCTGAGCATGAGAAGATCAAGTGTGGATTATTCTACCTTTCTGGGGATGCCAGAATGCGGTGGGAAAGGGTCAAGGCCAAAAGACAGGGGAACCAGATGACGTGGTCAGATTTCGAATCGGAGTTCTTCGAAGAATTCTTCAACATGAGTGTCACAAACAAACATTACGACGATTTCACGGAATTCTGACAGGACGACCTCTCGGTCAATGAAGCCGTGAAGAAATTCAACCAACTGGCTCGCCTATGCCCCGAGCTGGTCCGCACTGAGAAAGAAAGGGTCCGACTTATGCTGAAGATGTTGCGGCCCGAAATAGCTCTGAACGTGGCCGGTGGAGTTAACAGACCGCAGACCGCCGAGGAGCTGTTTAGTAGTTCCCTACTCACTGAGCACTATCTGAACAATATCAATCAGCAAAGGAAGGTGCTAAATGACAGTAAGAATCAAGTTCACTCCGGGATTCTCGGTTCTTCCTTTCATTATCCCTGATGTTCTTCCCATTAATTATCACTCAGGAGGTCAAAAACCCCAGAGTACCAACGCTAACTGGAGGGGAGACCAAAGTGGTAAACGAAAGCCATGGAACAACCCCCAAGGGGGCCCAGCAAATAAACAGTCCAAGCTTTCCCCGTGCGCGACATGCGGAACAAGGCACCCTGGAGAATGCCGCAAAGGTACAAACCGGTGTTTCATCTACGGAGTGGAAGGGCATATGGCTGCTTACTGTCCTACCAAGAACCAGGCCCCTCCCCAACAACTCGTTCAGTACCAGGGTGCACCAGCAAAACTACACTATATGCAAGCTGAGCTGGAAGGTACCC
This sequence comes from Boesenbergia rotunda, assembly GCA_024364735.1. Lineage (NCBI taxonomy): Eukaryota > Viridiplantae > Streptophyta > Magnoliopsida > Zingiberales > Zingiberaceae > Boesenbergia > Boesenbergia rotunda. The sequence continues at coordinate 24,234 of JAGFNQ010009070.1, read as the reverse complement.
CGATGTTGGAGGCCCCACAACTATGACGAATGCCAGGGTTTTCTCTGTTACCAAGGAGGACGCTGCGGAAGCTTCTACGGTTGTCACAGGTCAGATACTTATTTCCAGTCAGTACGCTACTGCATTATTTGATACTGGGGCAACACACTCATTTATTTCTGTGCCATACACTAAGAGATAGATATGTCTCCACAAGTTTTAGACTGCAAGTTCTTAACACCCTGCCTTCGGGAGAAATAATGACATCCACTCACGTGCTACGTGCGGTGCCATTCGGAATCGCAGAAAGAGAACTCTACTACGATCTGATAGTACTCGACATGCAGGATTATGACGTTATAATGGGAATGGATTTTCTGAGCAAATACGGTGCTTCTATCGAGTGCCGTAAGCGAAAGGTGGTCTTTCGACCCGAGGCAGATTCTATGTTTGAATTTATCGGAGAGCCAAGAAAAAGAATCGGGAAATTCTTATCGACTCTCAAAGCACAGAAGATGTTAGACAAGGGATATACTGGATTTCTAGCACATGTGGTTGACGCAAGTCAAATAAAGGACCAGAAGCTAGAAGATGTCAGGGTTGTATGCGATTACCCAGAGGTATTCCCGGATGAATTACCAGATTAGCTCCTGATAGAGAAGTGGAATTCGAGATCGAATTGGTTCCTGGTACTGACCCGATCTCCAAGGCACCTTACCGTATGGCGCCGGTTGAATTAAAGGAGCTTCAAGAACAGCTACAGGAGTTGCTCGATAAGGGACTTATTCGCCCTAGTCATTCTCCATGGGGAGCTCCGGTACTGTTTGTGAGGAAGAAAGACGGATCTATGCGAATGTGCATAGATTACCGAGCGCTAAACAACGTGACGATTAAGAACAGGTATCCCCTCCCGAGGATAGATGACCTGTTTGATCAGTTGAAGGGAGCCACCGTTTTCTCTAAGATCGATCTGAGGTCTGGTTATCATCAAGTCAGGGTAAAACAGGATGATATTCCGAAGACGGCCTTTCGAACGAGGTACGGACATTTTGAATTCGTTGTTATGCCCTTCGGCGTGACAAATGCTCCTGCAATGTTTATGGACCTTATGAATCGGGTATTCTCGCCTTTTCTCGACAAATTTGTAATCGTCTTCATAGACGATATCCTTATTTATTCGAGAAACCAAGAAGAGCACGCCGAGCACCTGAAGATAGTATTACAGATTCTTCGGGAACAGCAACTGTACGCAAAGTTCTCCAAATATGAGTTCTGGCTCGACCAAGTAGGCTTTTTGGGTCATATTATTTCCAAAGATGGGTTATGGTAGACCCAACAAAGATTGAAGATATGAATAACTGGAGCCGGCCAAAGAACGCCAGTGAAATCAGAAGCTTTCTCGGGCTGGCGGGCTATTATCGAAAATTTGTGGAGGACTTCGCGAGAATTGCAGCCCCTCTAACGGTTCTCACCCGGAAGGATAAAAAGTACGAATGGACGGAAAACTACGAGATGAGACGCAAGTACCCGGAGCTATTCTAAGTTCGAGGACGAACTTTCACGAGGTATGGGGGATTGTAACGGCCCGAAAAATCCTTTCAATATTTTTCTTGAAAATATTGATTATGCCTACACGAATTCTCGAGTAACATATGGATACTAGCATAAACCGTAGTAAGATCTCTTATATAAATTAAAAAGCTAAGTACTAATGTGCCTTATATGGGCTCTTCTAGTACCATGGTTATTAGTGGATCTTAGGTAGAATTTAACATAAATAGAAATGGGTTTCAATTAGGAACATTAGCATGACTCTTGGTGGGCCTTATGTGGGCCTTGCCAAAAGAATAAAAGAAAAAGGAATAAAAAAAATAATAAAGTGCATGCACCAAGGATTGAACCTTGGACCTAAGGTAGAGGCAAAGCCTCATCATGCATGTACTAACCAATCACCTAGCAAGGGAGTGCTAGTGGAAAAGGAGAAGGATTATTGTTAAAGGCTAGAAGGAAGTGAAGAGTCACCATGAGAGGAGGCACTATGCCCCTTCACTTGCCCTTCATTTAGTATAAGAGAAGTAGATGAGAAGGGAAGAGACATTGGAGTTACTTTTCTTATTTTCTTCTTCCACCAAGGCTCTTCCTCTTCTCTTCTTCCTCTCCTTGCTTCTTCTTGCCGTGAGCCACAAGGGGGTTTTTCCCCTTGGAAAAGTCCACAAGAGGACTCCCTCTTGAAGATCCAAATTCTACTACAAGGCTACAAGGGTTAGGAGTGGTCTAAGGTCAAGAAGGTCTTCATTGTCTTCTCTATTTAAGGTCTATAACCAAGACAACAAGGGCAAGACTCCCTCACTTGTGGTATAATAGTTTTAATGTTATCTTTCATGATTTAAAGTTTTGTTTGGGCTTTAGGTTGAGAAAGCCATGAACTAGGGCTTCTTGAATTTTCGGCCAAAGCAAGTTTTGAGTCTAAAAGGATGTTTAAACCTCATCTATGTTTCCTAATGTTTTCTCATGATGAATAAAGAATAAATTATGATTTGGGAATTTTTGGTAGCACCCTAGAACCCTCTACAAGTTTCGGCCACCATCCATGTTTCATGGTTAGGATGAAATCCAACCCTTCAAGCATGTTTATTATGATTCCTTATGATGAATGAATATTAATTGTGAATGATATGAATTTCTCCATGTACTTGTGACCCTCTAGGGTTTCGGCCAAGACCAAGATGTGGGTCTAGGACTTAGGGTTAGCCCCAAACATGGGTTCAAATGGCTTCCTATGGCATTTTATGTATGGTTTTGGATGTTAATTGTGACTTATATGAATTTTCCATGGACTTGTGGGCCTTTAGGGTTTCAGTCAAGACCCAAATCTAGGACTAAGAAATTAGGGTTAGCTCCAACTATGGGTTCTAATGGTGTCCTATGGCATTATAGGTAATGTATGGACTTTTCTTTACTTATGGTACCTCACATGTTACTTGAATGACAGGATATCTCTTCTTCCAACATTCAGCCAAGCACCTTAACTAGGGTTTGGGATGAGTTAGGGTTTCAAGAATACTTGTTTATGACTTACTATGATATATATATATGTTCAAGCATGTGGTATGAATTTTATGTTACCTAAAACCCTAACCTTATGTGCTATGCTTTATGATCTTGTATGCTTATGTTAGATACTATGTTTTAGTAGGTTTCATTCATGAATGTTTTAAGCTCCATACCATGAACACATGTGTTATGAAGAAGGCCTCATATTTGTGTAGAATGATGCATATTTTAAGTTAAACGCCTATGATAGATATATGGTTAAGTAGACCTATGCATGTTCTATGTTGAATGCCATGAACCTAGGTAGTATGTATCATGTTCATATGGATCCTACTCATGCATGCTTTATGATAGATACTATGATTATGTATGCTACGTGATATGTACCATGTATGTAATGCATGCTTATCTTAAGGACCATGATCATGCAAGCTTTATGAACTAAGATGATGTTTATGCCTCAAGGCATAATTATGTATGTATGTCATGTCTTATGAATGAAGATAACGAATGAAGATGATATTTATGCCTTTAAGGCATTATGATGTTATGCATGAATTATGAATGATGAAATGCTAAGTATGCTTTATGCTATCATGTTTATGTCTTTAAATATGTTATGTATGTTCTATGAATGATGAAGCATGTGAAGCTATTTTACTTTATGAATGAGCTTGTACGGACCGAAGTAAGAGTCCAAGGGATGGGCTCCTCATGTAAGCCTCGGTGTGGGACTACCGCAGCTGTCCCCGGTTCTGGGACTACCACAGCTGTCCAACAGGGATGGGCTCCTCATGAAAGCTTCGGTTCTGGGACTACCGTAGCTGTCCTTACCCTAGTAGGTCGAGATTAGCTACCTCGCATTTACTTAGGGATGCACGCATATGATGTATGTATGTGGTACAAGCCAGGGCCCCCATGATGTGATGATTATATTTAAGTATTTATAAGTATGATTTTCAAATAAGCATCCTTAGGTTATATGCATTTGACTCATGCATCCATTCATGTTATGAATCCATGTTAAGTATATCTTATGCTCATGTTTATGTCAAGTACCATGCCATGTTATATGTTTCATATGCTTATGTTTTATGTTAAGAATCATGCCATGTTATATGTTTCATATGCTTATGTTTTATGTTAAGAACCATGCCATGTTAAATGTGTCATATGCTTATATTTTATGTTAAGAACCATGCCATGTTAAATGTGTCATATGCTTATGTTTTATGTTAAAAACCATGTCATGTTAAATGTTTCATATGCTTATGTTTTATGTGACGTATGGTTTTGGTGAGTAGGAAAGAGTCTTACTAAGCCTATGTGCTTATAGTTTTATTTTCTTATACCACAGATCAAGCAAGAGGATATTAAGAGAAGCAGCAGGAGGGACAAGAGTGTATATGTGTCAGTGACATGGCAAAGGAAAAACAAAAAGATTCTCATGTTTATACTTTGTCACATGTCTTATGTTTTGCATTGTCTTCTTAAGTTCATGCTATACTTATGATAGTTATGCCTAAAGAATAACCTACTACTTATGTTGCTTATGGATGATTTATGTGAATGTCATATCATGATGTTACGTACAATGTTAACATGCTAAGTTACCATGTCACAATGTTTAGGAATGATAGTTAAGACATGTCTACATAATTCAAGGGTTAGTTGCATGTATGTACAAAGTTTTAAATTATTCCGCTGCATCACGATGTTCATATGCTTATATGTATGTTGGCGTAACGCTGCCTCTCGCCACACCATAAGGTCTGGATAAAGGCGGGCGTTACAGCTCAAGGACCGTAAGCCTCACGCGAACCGACGCGATGGAGGAGATGGGGAAGCTGCAAGGAGGAAGACATGGGAGAGATGGCTTGAGCTCGGGTGTCGGTGGCTCCGATCGGCAGAGAACGACATTGGACTGTGCTTGGCTGCGGGCGAAGGAAAGGTTGACATGATCGGGCCGCGGAGGAAGCGTAGGGTGACTTATGTGTGGAAATTTTACATTTTAGTCCCTACATTTTGGGGTATCGCAATTCAGACCCTCATTTCTGGTATATATGCATTTAAACCCCCCCCTTTAGTTTGGTATTCCATCATCCAACCCCTAACTTTAAAGAATAGAGATCCCGAGAACCCTAACTCTTCTCCAGGAATTTTTAGACCGAGTTAAAAATGTCGGATTTAACATTCTCCCCCACTAACAAAAATTTAGCCCCCAAATTTCATTATACAATATAGTAAACACTATCAAGAAGTATGCAAATATAAATATTGAACAGTAACTAACCATACATACCTCAAGTGAATAAGTGGGGGTAGCGAGCTCGGATGACATCCTCAAGCTCCCAAGTAGCCTCCTCATTCGAGTAATGCTGCCATCCGACTGCCATCTGACTTTAACCAGCCGTATTGTCTTGTTTCGCAACTGACGCTCACGGTGACCCAGGATCTATATTGGAACCTCCTCGTAAGTCGTTTCAGGCAGAAGTGAAACTGAGTATCTGACAGCACATGTGAAGGGTCGGGTACGTATCTCCTCAACATAGATACGTGAAATACATCGTGAATGCTGGTAATGGAAGGTGGAAGAGCCAAACGATAAGCCACTGCCCTAACTCTCTCCAGAATCTAGAAAGGACCAATGTAACACGGAGCATGCTTACCTCGAAGACCAAACCGCTTCACCCCTTTTGTGGGCGAAACTCATAGAAACACATGATCACCTACGGAGAACTCCAGAGGTCTCCGTCTCCAGTCAGCATAGCTCTTCTGACGATCCTGCGCCTCGGACATCCTGTGTCTGATAATGCGGACTAACTCTTCCTCGTGCTATGCTCTCTGAGGTCCTAACAACTGGGATTCCCCAACCTCCTCCCAGAGGGTGGGTGTCCGGCAAGGCATACCATACAACGCCTCATATGGTGCCATCTGAATAACCGCATGATAGCTGTTGTTATAGGCGAACTCGACAAGATGAAGATGATCCTCCCAACTAGCTCTGAAATCCATCACACAGGCTCACAACAAGTCCTCTAAAGTTTGGATAGTATACTCTAACTGTCCGTCAGTCTGCGGATAGAAGGCGGTACTAAATCTGAGCTCGGTACCTGAAGGGTATGGCTTGGCGGGTTTCCTAAGCGAATACTTGATCATCCTTGAGATACCTCTCCATGTCTACGGATTAAAAAAATTAATCCGAATGGAGACCCACCTCCCAACGACCATCTCGTCATCGTATCGATCGGTTCAAATTACAACTTGGCCAATCTCAAAGATTGAGCCTTGTAATTTGCCTAACCATTCGACCACGGAAAAGATGACGAGTGGATCGCCGATTTTTATGTTTATTATCGAGGTCCAAATAATTAATTATTATCTATGATTAACAAATAATCAAAACAATAATAATCAATTATCACACACATGAAATGATAAGAAAACAATAAGGAACCGAGAGAGAAATATATCTCTTTTTACCTCGTAGTCTTCTACCTTATGTCCCTTCCCTCCTAGACGTCATGTGGGCGACGAGCTATAGAGAATCGGGATCACCAAGGGCTCCAAAGGATCTCCTTCTTCCACTAGCCGAAACCCTAATTTTAGGGTTTGAACCGCCGACCTAGCTTCCTCTTCCCTTGTGTCGCCGGCCACCGTGAGCCACCCAAGCCTCGCCGGCCCAGCAGCAGACCTCGAGAGGATAGTGAAGAAGAAGAAGAAGAAGGAGAGAAAACTCCTTCTTCCTTACCCAAACCGGCTGGAATTCTCCTCCTCCAAGCTTGTGGCATCGCCGCCACAAATCCCTTATGCCGCCTCCTTCTGGCTGCCAACGCTTCCTCCCTCACCGCCACACACCACAAAAGGGAGAAGAGGTGCCTCCCTTTGTCTAGTGATGGCTACTCACCGTGAGGTTGAGGGAAGAAGAACAAAAGGAGAAGGAGGTGACCTCCTCACCCTTGCCGTGATCTAGGAGAGAGAAAGGGAAGAGAGGAGAGGAGAGAAGCCTTTGGTTGTGATCAATTGGATTGATTAGCCTTGGTTTCTTGATCCCATAAGGTATATATAGGGCTAAGGTTTAGAGGGACCAAGAGGAGGAGTTGGGTCTTGGACCACTAGTGGATCTAAAACCAATCCATTAATGAAGATCCATTCCACTAAAGGATCTCCATTGAACTTCCTCACCAACCCCCATATTTTCATATGGGTGCCACCTATTATGAGCACATCCATCCCCCCATGTTTAAGATATCGAATGTCCGTTGATTAATTTAAATTACTGATAATTTTAATTAATCAACCTCTGGCTCCTTGACTAGTACCACTCAACCTTATCATCATGTCGGATCAAATCTACCTACAGGGTTTAGCATGATGAACGTTATGAGCTCATTAAGGGGGCATCATCATCCCGACTCACCAGGACACGAATTCCGTCAATAATCAACGACACACAATATAATTAATATTATTTTCCAACTTACCGGGCCTATCGATTTAGCAGAATAAATCTCGCCCATTGGCAAATCAAAATATAAATATTAACTATACGTGCCCGTTATTATATCAGAATTTAGAGATTGTACTCCATAATAATCCGAGGTTCAATCCAATTATTAAGTCAGTACAAATTAGATGACCTCTAGTTTTGGTCCTGCTCAATGTACACAAAGCACATTAGTGTAATTTTATGGTCAAGACAAACCACACCTTATTACACTATAACCATCCCGATGGTTTGTCCAACTCCATCTCGGTTGTCAGCCTCTACTTATACTATGCAAGGGACTGATAACATGATCTTCTGTGTGTCACCACACACCATGTTATCTACAATACAAAGTATTGGACTTTTATGCATATACTAATATAAATACGCATCTATGTTGTTGTGCTTCTCTTTTCAAAATATAGATGATCATATATATAAAAAGAACAAGTCTTTTAGTATACACATCTAACAATCTCCCACTTATACTCAAAACTCTGCTGTTCTCTCTCTGCCATACATCTGACTCCCATATCCTCCACATGTCGGTCAAAAGCTCTTGCCGGAAGAGCCTTAGTGAATGGATCCGCCAGGTTGTCCTTCGATGCAATCTTAGCGACAGCTACTTCTCCTCACTTTATGATTTCTCGTATCAGGTGGTACTTGCACTCTATGTGTTTACTCGCCTTATGGGCTCGTGGTTCCTTCGAGTTTGCAACTGCACCATTGTTATCACAATAGTTTGTGATAGATCTGGGCAAACTAGGAATCACATCCAAGTTCATCATGAAGTTCCTGAGTTATATAGCTTCCTTGGCTGCCTCTGAGGCTGCCACATACTCAGCTTCCATGGTGGAGTCCGCCACGCATTTCTGCTTGACACTCCTCCATAGTATGGCTCCACCTCTTAAAGTAAACACAAACCCTGAGGTAGACTTACTCTTGTCCCTATCCGACTGGAAATCCGAATCCGTATAACCCACAGGGACTAATTGGTCTGCCCGGTAAACCAGCATCTAATCCTTAGTCCGTCTCAGGTATTTCAATATATGTTTTACCGCAATCTAATGTCCTTGTCTAGGGTTACTTTGATATCTGCTGACCATGCCCACGGCAAAGAAGATATCTGGTCTCGTGCACAACATAGCATACATGAGACTTCCTACAGCCGATGCATAAGGAATTACCTTCATTTCCTCTATCTCCTTTGATATTTTCGGACACATCTCCTTGGATAGAGGACCTCCTTGCCTGAAAGGTAGAAACCCCTTCTTGGAGTTTTCCATGCTAAAATGAGCCAGGACGGTGTCAATGTATGAAGCTTGGGATAAGCACAACATCCTTTTCTGGCGATCCCTTATGACCTTGATCCCAAGGATGTGTCCCGCTTCTCCCAAGTCCTTCATATCGAATTGTTTGGACAACCATACCCTTACGTCTAACAACACTTTGACATTGTTGCTAATTAACAAAATGTCATCTACGTAAAGTACAAGAAACACCACTACGTTTCCATCACATCTCTTATATACACAAGATTCATCCGGACTTTGAATAAATCCATATGACTGGATTACTTCATCAAAGTGAATGTTCCAAGTGTTAGGATGTATACTAAAAGCCTTGCCTTTTGGTTAGGATACATCTACATTTTAAAAAGAATCAGAAAATCGCACAGTGCATGTTAGTATGTGCACTAAACGTATGATGTTTGGCATTGTAGATAACATAGTGCGTGGTGTCGCACAGAAGATCATGTTATCAGGTTTCTTACCGAAGCATAAGAAAGAGGCTCACAATTGAGATGGAGTTGGACAAACCATCGGGATGGTAGTAGTGTAATTAGGTATGGTTTATCTTAACCATAGGATTACACTAGTGTACTTTGTGTACATTGAGTAGGACCAAAAAAGAGGTCATCCAATTTTTATACTGACTTAGTAAATTAGATTAGACCTCGGATAATATTATGGAGTACGATCTCTTAATCCCAAAATAATGAAAGACATATATTATTAATTATTATATCTTTGATTTACCAATGGGCGAGATCTATTCCGTTAGATCGATAGGCCCGGTAAGTTGGGAAATAATATTAATAATATGATGTGCTATTGATTATTGACGGAATCCGTGTCCTGGAGAGTCAGGGTGATGATGCCCCCTTGGTGAGCTCATAAAGATCGTCATGTCAAATCTTGCAAGTGGACTATGGTCCGGCATGATGAAAAGGTTGAGTGGTACTAATCAAGGATCAAGAAGATAATTAATTTAATTATCAATAAATTAAATTAATTATCGGGCATACGATATCTTAAACACGGGGAGATGGACGACTCGTAATAGGTGGAGCCTATATGAAAATATGGGGGTTGGTGAGGAAGTACAATGGGATCCTTTAGTGGAATGGATCTCCATTAATGGATCGGGTTTGGATCCATTAGCGGGCCAAGAACCAACTCCTCCTCATGGTCCCTATCTTAGCCTAATAAATACCCCATAGGAGTCATGATACAAGGCCGGTTATTTAAGGAATTAATCTATGATTAATTGAAGGAATAATCTTTGATTATTTAAGGAATTAATCTCTGATTAATTGAGGGAATAATCTTTGATTATTTAAGGAATTAATCCTTGATTAATTAAAAAAATTAGTCTCTAATTATTTGGAATATTTTCCAATTAATCTCCTATAAATATAACCTCCCTCTCCCTATCTCCCTAACTCTCTCTCTCTCCCCCCTAGATTACTTGGTGGCCGACGATAATAGAGAAGAAGAGGAGTTGGTTTTCTCCTCTTCTCTTCTTTTCCTCTAGACCTGAGGCTCGGCTGGAAGAAGAAGGAGGTTCTCCTCTTGGTCTTCTTGGCCGAAGTGAGATCCAGTAGGTGGAGGATTGGTCGGCGGCGGCACCAACATCCCTTGGAGCTTGCGGTGCCGGAATTCCTTGAGCAGGGGTTCCGGTGGCAATCTGTGGAGGAACCACCCTTCTCCTTCTCGTCCTTGGATCGGCAGGCAGCTGCAGGAGGTCGGAGAGGCGGGTGGTGGCGAGAGAGGAGGTCCTTCTTCCTTGGTTGGGTCGACGGCAGCTTGGTTTGAGCAGAGTTGGCTGGCGCATGTAGGAAGATGGAGCTTTGATAAGTACTATTTTGCTGACTATTTCAGACTCTAAAATCCATGTTTGACCCATATTTTACATGCTTAACCTTGAATTTACCCTAGGTTCTATAGATTAGTTTTATTTTGGGCTTTATTGTGAATCTTTATACATTTGAAAGATTTTGGAACTTAATTGTGAATCTATGTTTGTAGGCTTTGAAAGGATCATGGACCGAGGTCAAGATTGGTCAGAATCAGGCTCAGATCAAGGCGATCAAGCTCTGGAGAACTATGAGTCGTCCATTCAGAAGATAAGCAGATCTGGATCATCCAGAGTAAATTAATTGGATCCCAGCTGAGGAAAGGTAGATCTGACCTTCATAATGAGATCTGGAAGTTTAGGGGTAAATCAGAGAAGATCCAGCCGTTGGATCAAGCCAAGAGGATCTAGATCATCTATTCAAAGAGCAAGGAGGAACCAAGGCATAATCTCTGAGGCTATTGATATTCCTCCTCTTCAGACTATTTCCACTCATTCAGGCATTATCATGGCAGACCACCAGAAGACCATGAAAGAACTTGTAGCACCAGATGACACCTTTCAGTACTCCAGTATTGCTTATCCAGAGCTGGCTGGTGATTTTGAGCTTAGATCTGGACTCATCCAATTATTGCCTAAATTTCAAGGATTATCTGGAGAAGATCCAAATAGACACCTGCATGAATTTCATGTTATCTGCTCCACCATGAAGCCTCAGGGTATTTCAGAGGAAGATATCAAGCTAAGGGCTTTTCCCATTTCCCTGACTAGAGCAGCAAAGGATTGGTTCTACTATTTACCTACTGGGCACGTGTCTAGTTGGATTTCCATGAAGAAGGCGTTCCTAGAAAAATATTTCCCAGCCTCCAGAACTGCAATCATTAGAAAGAGCATATGTGGTATACAGCAAGTGGTGGGGGAGACTCTTTATGACTACTGGGAGAGATTTAACAAGTTATGCTCCAGTTGCCCACAGCACCAGATCAGCGAGCAGCTCCTTATTCAGTACTTCTACGAGGGTTTATTGTAGATGGATAGGATTATGATAGATGCTGCAGCTGGAGGAGCCCTAGTTAACAAAACCCCGGATCAAGCTAGGGAGTTGATTTCTAACATGGCAGAGAACTCACAGCAGTTTGGAAGCAGAGCATTGTCCACCAGAGGAGTGAATGAGGTCCAGGTGGCTTCTAATGAACAAAGGGAGATTAAGAATTCTCTGGTAGAGCTCACATCATTGATAATGCAAATGTCTGTTAATAATGCAAGTCAAAATCCAAATCTTTCGGCACCTCCACAATCAAGCCAAGTGATGAGGGTATGTGGTATTTGCTCTAGTCAGGAACATAATTCAGATTCATGTCCCAACCTCCAACAAGATGAGACAATAGCGGCGTTGGTTAAGGGACAATTTCAAGCCCGGAATAACCCCTATTCTTCTACTTATAACCCTGGTTGGAGGGATCATCCAAATCTGAAATATGGAAATTCTTTCTACCAACAAAACCCCTCACAACAGCAATTCCAGCAACCACAACAGCAATTCCAGCAAACGCAGCAACCTCAGTAGCAGTTCCAGCCCAAAATTCAGCCATTTCAGCCAACATATCAGCAACCTCAGCAGCAATTTCAGCAATTCCAGCCTCAATTCCAGCCAATTCAGCAAGGGCAGCAAGGTTTTCAAACATTTCAGACGTTCCAACCTTAAAACCAGCAAGTTTTCCAACCCTCACAGCCTTACAATTAAAATTTCCAGCACTCGAATCAGAATTTCCAACCTATTCAATTTCAATCCTCACCACAGCAATTTCCACTTCAAAACTAGAATTTTCAGGGCTATAATTCTCAGCAAGTTCAACCATCATTCTAGCCCAATTATCAGCCCTATCAACAATATTTTTAGCTCTCCTATCAGCCCCAACAACCCCAATTCCAACCACAGCAGGGTAATATTTTTCAGCCGATTACTTCATCATTTCAAGGTCAATCAAAGCCCTATACTAACCAAGGGGGCTATGGAAGTTCTAGTGGGGGAAATGTGCCACAACAGAGGATAGAAGAAATGTTTCAACAAATTTTACAACATCAACAAAGGAATGATCCCGCCATACAAAACCTCGAAAGACAAATGGGACAATTGGCTAGTGGGATAAATCAAAGTCAAGCTCAAGGATTAAACCAATTACCTTCTCAAGCTATTCCCAATCCAAAGGGAAACGTTAGCGCTATTACTTTGAGGAGTGAGAAGGTTACTTTATCTCAAAAGAGTCCAAGAGCACATTTTTCTGAAAACAGGGCAGCACCTACAATTTCAGCACCGATCAGCCCTAGAATCACTTCAAAATCAGTTGGTTCCACCCCTAGCCCATGCTCAACTCCTTCATCAAGTAATCCTGTAATTTTGGTGGAAAATGAAGGAGAAATCAGTGCCGAAACCAACATCACAGCAGCTACATCAAGTGGGGCAGCACCTACATTTTCAGCCCCTCCAATTTCGGTTCAAGAAGAAGAAATGAGAGTTTCCTTGCCCTTTCCACAGTGGAAAACTCAAGCCAAAAGACAAGTGGAGGAGGAGAAAGCCAAAGAGTACAATGAGCTGGTAAAACTTTTTAGCAAAGTAGAAATTAATGTACCCCTGTTGACCATGATTAAACAGATTCCTAAGTATGCAAAATTTCTAAAAGATCTATGTGTTCACAAGAAGAAGCTTAAGGAGAATGAGTTGGTCAGCTTGGGGAAAAATGTTTCAGCACTCATCCATGCCATACCTCAAAAGTGTGAAGACCCTGGAGTTTTTACTATATCATGTGAGATAGGGAGGACTATGTTTCATGACGCCATGTTAGACCTGGGAGCCTTCATCAATGTAATGCCCGGATCGGTCTTGCAGATGCTTGGCATTGGCCCTCTACAGCCCACTGGAGTGGTAATTCAGTTAGCAGACAAAAGCCAGACCCATCCAGCAGGAGTTATTGAAGATGTTTTGGTAAGAGTTAAAGAGTTGATTTTCCCTGCAGACTTCTACATTCTAGACATGGAGGGAGACTATCTTGCACATAGATCCCCACTTATCCTTGGGAGGCCTTTTCTGAAGACGGCCAGGACAAAAATTGACGTTTATGCTGAAACACTTTCGATGGAAGTGGGGGACACAGTAGTTCAGTTTAGTATCTTCGATGCCATGAAGCACCCTAGGGAAGATCACTCTGTTATAAGCATTGACATTTTGGATGGACTGGTTGATACAGAGTTAGAGGCTGAGGGAGTTCTACATGATTTTTCTGGAGGAGTTATGTATTCAGAGGAGGCTGAGGGAGTACTTACTATAGAGACTGAGGATATTTCAGATTCACTTCCAGCTGATGAGGATTTTCTAGGTGTAGGAGATTGCACAGAGCCCCAAGGATCACCTACTTCTATTGAGATTGCAGAGGATTCAGAGCATAGGTATGATAGTGTAGGGGATTGCACAGAGCCCCAAGGATCACTCATACCCATTGAGCAGGGCCAGATTGAACTTAAGCCACTACTAGACCACTTGAAGTACGTGTACTTAGGAGAGGAGCAGACTTTTCCCGTTATTATTGCACAGCATTTGGAATCAGAGCAGGAAGAGAAATTATTGCAAGTCCTGAGGCATTACAAGAAGGTAATTGGGTGGACTTTATCAGATATACCAGGTATCAGCCCAGCTATCTGTATGCACAGGATATTCTTGGAAGAAAATGTTAAACCCGTGAGGCAGCCACAAAGGAGACTTAATCCACTTATTTTGGACGTTGTAAAGAAAGAGGTGACTCGACTTCTATAGGCAGGTATCATTTACCCCATTTCTGATAGTCAGTGGATTAGTCCCATACATGTGGTGCCTAAGAAATCTGGAGTGACAGTGGTGGAAGATGGAAGCAACGAACTAGTGCCCACCAGAGTTAAGAATTCCTGGAGAGTCTGCATTGATTACAAGAATCTCAACAAGGTCACAAGGAAAGATCTTGTAGGATCGATGCACGTGAGAGGGGGGGGGGTGAATCACGTGACTTTTAAAAATCAAAGCTCTTTAAAAAGCGTGCACAGCGGAAATGAAAGAGACGAAAAATGAACACACAAACACGAACGATTTTTACTTCGTTCGGAGCCTTCGGCGACTCCTACTCGAAGGCCCAGGTCCCTCGGACCTTTCCGTTGGGCAATCCACTAAAACTCTCTATCGGTCAACCCCGATAGAGTAGGCGAGTACAAATGAATTGAAAGTGTGACAACCCCACACTTTCCAGTAATTAAGTGCAATAAAATATTAAAAAAGATATTCTTCTTTTTACCGACGTCCGGAGTAGGTCGACTCTTTCGGGGCAGCAGGACGTCGTCGGCTCGAAGTGAGGCGTTTCCGGAGCAAGGCGCGAGCTTAGAAGAACTTGGAGACTTTGGAAGAAGTGTTGTCCTTTGAAGAGGGTCGAGGCCCTCTTTATATAGGGCAGGGGGCGCCCGACATGCTCGGGGCGCCCCCCACGTGGCTGTAGATCCGGCGATGCTCCGGTCAAAGCTAATCTCGTCTACTTCGGGATTGCTTTTGACTGGGGCGCCCGACGCGCGCGGGGCGCCCGATTGACCGGTCAAAATCCCATCTCCTTGGCTTCGCGAGGGCGAGCTTCGGCAGCTGGCAGTGAGGTGGCACAGGGGGCGCCCGATTCACGCGGGGCGCCCCGAATAGCGCTGCTGTCGGGGCTTTTACCTCTTTGCTGACTTTGGGTTGACTCTGGGGCGCCCGACACATCCGGGGCGCCCAGCTCAGCTACTGTCTCACTCCTTTGAGGCTCTCTGAGCTGCAGATATACAGTCCTTTGGTCCTGCATCCAGGGTTAGTCCAAAACAAGGCTAGCACAATTTTATATGGACTAAAATAAGATATAATTCTAAGTTAATTAGATCCTGTTTCCCAGACCAGGATCTAACCAGGACTCAACTTAGATCTCCTACATGGGTCTAAGTTGGACCGCGCCTAAAGTCCAAGATTGGACTCGTCCTCACTGGGTCGCTCCTCCAGTGACTTACCTCACTTACCCATTGTGCAGTTTTACTTGACCTCTTAACCCACCAGGACTTCCTGCCAAGGCTCAACCACCCTGGTCTTCCTGCCAAGTCTCAACCAACTTGGTCTTCAGCCAGTTGTCAGGTCTCGCGGACCCAACTGGACTTCCCGCCAGGACTCAACCATCCTGGACTTCAGCCTGGTGTCTGGTCCTAAGTCTTTCAACCCTGCACACTTAGTAAAGAGGTTAAATACCAACAACAACCCTAACTTTAACCACTTTGTCATACATCAAAACCCGAGTTTGACCGTTAGTGCAAACTGCACCAACAATCTCCCCCTTTTTGATGTAATGACAACCTAGGTTAAAGTTAGAGAAAAAACTAGCAGAAAAATAAAAAATAAGCATGAAAGTACATGGTGCAAAATTAAGTAGCAAATAGAATTTTCTAAGCTCAAATAGAATTTTCTAAGCTTTAACCCTACTCTCCCCCTTTGTCATTCATCAAAAAAACATACGTATATTAAGTGTAAGGGAGTAGAAATATAGGCTAAGTGTTAGAAATAAACAAGTCTTAAATCTATTTACTTAGCTCATAAAAAAATTTTCAAAATATCAATCTTAATAAAAAATGTTTTAAGGGATTAGTTGGAATTCCCTCTCAATCTTTATCAACTTTTATCAAAATTTTCAAAGGTGTTTTGTAAAACATGATAGTTTGAAAAAGTATTTTGACCTCAGCTCCCCCTGGACGAAATAATGATTGTGGTCTCTTTTCATGTGTCTAACTCTAGTTACTGACTAACTATCTAGATGATAGTAGTGTTCACAGGGTTAGTCAAGTCAGGTAATAATGTCTAGCTCAGATTTTAGTGCAAGACTACTTGACTTGATCACTGTAATGTTGGTATTTTACGCCCAGACTTACTATGATGCACTGACTTAAGCATTCGGAAGTCCAGGCAGAGTCCTATGCATCTCACAACCGTTCTATGTTTTTGCAAACACAAACAAGTTAATCTTAATGTGTTTTGTGAGATGCGGCTACCTAAATCTATAGGGTCATGCAATTCTAGGGGTCAAGCTTAGGCTAAGTCTGCCAGTTTTGAAAATCAAATTTTGAAAGACAATAAAGTTCTTGAAAAACAAGTTTGAAAAGTCCGTGTTTAATTTTGAAAAGCAATAAACTTTTGAAAAACAAGTTTAAAAAAATCCATGTTTTTAAAACCAAAATTCAACTTAAGTTTATCAGGTCATTCCTAGTCTATAACACACATTCCTATTAACCTTCTTAAGTTGCTAAATTCAGATTCAGGAAGTGGTTTGGTAAATATATCAGCTAGGTTAGATTTAGATTCAACATGGTTAAGTTCAATTTCTCCTTTATTTACATGATCTCTGACAAAATGGTGTTTGATTTCTATATGTTTGGTCCTAGAGTGGTGGATTGGGTTTTTGGTTAAATTGATTGAACTTAGGTTATCTATATAAATTTTGACTTTCTTAAAATCTAAGTTAAAATCTTTTAAGGTATGCATCATCCAAAGTAGTTGGGCTACACATTCACCCATTGCTATGTACTCAGCTTCAGTGGTGGATAGGGCAACACAGTGTTGTTTTCTACTAAACCAACTAACTAGTGAGGGTCCTAGAAGTTGGCAGCCACCACTGGTACTTTTTCTGTCTAATTTACAGCCAGCATAATCTGAGTCAGAATATCCAATAAGTTCAAACTGGGCTGTTCTAGGGTACCAAATTCCTAAACTTTCTGTCCCTTTGAGATACCTAAATATCCTTTTAACTAGGGTTAGATGTGATTCTTTAGCACATGTTTGATACCTAGCACACATACTAACTGCAAAAAGAATATCAGGTCGACTTGCAGTTAAGTAAAGTAAGCTACCTATAGCACTTCTATAATACTTAAGGTCAACAGGTTTGCCATTTGTGTCACTATCTATAGTTTGACTGGTAGCCATAGGTGTCTTAATTTCTTTAGCACTATCCATTCCAAATTTTCTAAGTAATTCTTTAGTGTATTTTTGTTGATAGACAAAAGTACCCTCACTAGTCTGTTTTATTTGTAACCCTAAAAAGAAAGTTAATTGACCTACTAAACTCATTTCAAATTCATTTTCCATTACCGTTATAAAATCTTGTAAGAAGTTTGAGTTAGTTGAGCCAAATACTATATCATCTACATATACTTGAGCTATAAAAATATCAGTTTTTAGAGTTTTAACAAATAGTGTTGGGTCAATTTTGCCTTGGTTAAAGCCTTTAGAAACTAAGTAGTTAGACAGTCTTTCATACCAGGCCCTAGGGGCTTGCTTAAGTCCATATAAGGCTTTCTTAAGTCTAAAGACATAGTCAGGGTGTTCTAAGCTTTCAAAACCAGGAGGTTGACCTACATAAACCTCTTCTTTAATTAGGCCATTTAGGAAGGCTGACTTAACATCCATTTGATAAAGCTTAAATCCTTTATGGGCTGCATAACTTAAGAGCATTCTAATGGATTCAAGTCTGGCTACAGGGGCATAGGTTTCATCATAATCAAGACCTTCTACTTGGCTAAACCCCTTAGCTACTAGCCTAGCCTTATTCCTGACTGTTTCTCCTTGTTCGTTAAGTTTATTCCTAAAGACCCATTTAGTTTCAATAAATTTCTTGCCTTTAGGTAAGGGTACTAAGTCCCAGACTTGACTACGTTCAAATTGGGCTAACTCTTCCTGCATGGCTATGATCCAATCAGGGTCAAGTAAGGACTCTTCTATAGACTTGGGTTCAATTTTTGAAATCAAGGCAATTTGACTAAGGTTCCTAAAAGCTGATCTAGTCTGAACCCTTAGTTCTGGATTACCTAAGATTTGATTAGTTGGGTGGGCTGAGCTAACTCGAACAGTTCTGGGTTGGTTAGGTTCAGTTTCAGGTGTGGGTTCAGTTAGATCATCGTTTTGGTCTTCAATTGGCCTTTCATCAGGGTTAGTACTGGATCTAATAAAGTCAATTGGTTGGTAGGTGGTTTGATCAGAGTTATTTGGGTCAGATTTTTCATCAAATTTTACATTTGTAGTTTCTTCAATTTTTAGGGTAGTTTTGTTATAAACTCTATAGGCTCTACTGGTAAGGGAATAACCTACAAAGATACCTTCCTCAACCTTAGAAGTAAATTTTCCTAAGTGTTCTCTAGTATTTAAGATATAGACTTTACATCCAAATACTTTAAGGTATTTAATGTTAGGTTGTTTGTTATAATAGATTTCAAAAGAGGTCTTTCCTAGGTTTTTAATTAGAGTTATTCTATTTTGTACATAACAAGCTGTACTGACAGCCTCAGCCCAAAGGTATTTAGGTAAGTTGTATTCATTAAGCATTGTTCTAGCTGCTTCTTGTAGTGTTCTATTTTTTCTTTCTACAACTCCATTTTGTTGAGGTGTTTTAGGGCAAGAGAATTCGTGATGGTAGCCTTTTTCTAGACAAAATTGATTAAATTTGTGATTTTTGAATTCTCCGCCATTATCGCTCCTAAGTCTTTTGATTTTAATCCCTTTTTCATTTTCTGTTAATTTACAAAATTGAGTGAGTATATCAAACGTTTCATCTTTATTTTTTAAGAATTTTACCCAGGTAAATCTTGAATAGTCATCTATAATTACTAGGCAGTATAGGTTACCATTAATTGATTTAACCCCATGTGAGTCAAATAGGTCTAGGTGAATCAATTCCAGAATTGACTTGGTTTGAGTTTGATTAGTTGGTTTGTGGGTTGACCTAGTTTGTTTTCCTTGTTGACAAGCATTACATAAGGTTGACTCAAGGTTAGATAACTTTGGTAGGCCTCTAACTAAACCATTTAGTTTAGGTAACTTTCTGAAGTGAGTGTGTGAAAGTCTCCTATGCCAGAGCCAAGTCTCATCCTTATGGGTTAAGAGGCAATTTTCTAAGGGACAGGTTAACTTAATTTCATAAATGTTATTGTGCCTAAGTCCTCTAAGTGTGATGTTTGGGTTGTCATTGTGTTTGATCAGACATTCATTGGATAGAAACCTAACCTTATAACCAGTGTCACACAATTGGCTAATGCTTAGTAAATTGAAGTTGAAATTTTCAACAAGTAATACATTTGTTATTATGAAATCAGACTCAAGTTCAATATTGCCTAGGCCAATTACCTTAAGTTTACCGTTGTTTCCAAAAGCAACGGTCCCTAGTTTTTTGTACTTGAGTTCTGTAAATTTGGTGGGATCCCCAGTCATGTGTCTGGAGCATCCACTGTCAATGATCCATTTGTTTTCCTACAGTTAAGTAAAAAGTTTTAGACCTTAGGTTGAGTTTTTGAATTAAAAAAAATTAAGACGATTTAAAAACTTTAGTTTAATTTTTGAATTTGAATTTGACTTTTAATTTACGAATTTGAATTTTAATTTTTGAATTTTAATTTGAATTTGAATTTGAATTTGAATTTTAATTTTTGAATTTTAATTGAATTTGAATTTGAATTTTAATTTTTGAATTTGAATTGAATTTGAATTTGAATTTTAATTTTTGAATTTTAAATTTTGAATTTGAATTTGAATTTGAATTTGAATTTGAATTTTAATTTTTGAATTTTAATTTGAATTTGAATTTGAATTTGAATTTTAATTTTTGAATTTTAATTTTAATTTGAATTTTAATTTTAATTTGAATTTGAATTTTAATTTTTGAATTTTAAATTTTGAATTTGAATTTGAATTTGAATTTTAATTTTTGAATTTTAATTTGAATTTGAATTTGAATTTGAATTTGAATTTGAATTTGAATTTGAATTTTAATTTTTGAATTTTAATTTTAATTTGAATTTTAATTTTAATTTGAATTTGAATTTTAATTTTAATTTGAATTTGAATTTGAATTTTAATTTGAATTTTGATTTTAATTTTAATTTTAAATTTGGTTATCCTTATTCATCTCACTCGGTCTAAGTTATCAATCAAGGGAGTCCTATGATTTTGTGAGATGATTTTGAGTTTGATTAGAAAAGTTAACTTGACCTTGTGTTAGATCCAAGTTTAACAAGTAGTAATTTAAAAGTATACTTCAATAATTGGCTTCCAGGCCATGGCGAGGCACAGTGGCCTTCTTTGGCCGAAGCCTTATTGGAGCAACAACCATTTTCTAGGCAAAGCCGCTTAAAGAAGTTGAACTTTTAACTTACTCATTGAAAACCTTGGTACTAAATAGTACAAGATTCAAATTAACTTTGAAGCTAATCCTAAGTGCCCACCTGGGCAGAGGCTGATTTTAAGGTGCCAACTAGTTTGGAGCCTCCCCCTAAATTGTAGACTGGGTGTCTAGGGTCAATGTAATGGATGTCCCTTTTTGGGACATAAAATTGATTCTGACCTACTTGCTTTGTTAGATAAGCTTTCGGGACCCACGCTTTTCGTTGATTTTTGCGGGGGTGGATAAAGGAGATAAAAGATCTTTGGTTCGATCTTGATTTATATCCTATCCCAGATTTGTTGTACATGCCCTTTTGTGATCCAAGAATAAGGTCAAGGTTCTTGGATCGGGTTGTGAAAGTTGCTAGTAGATCCTTAAGTTTTAGGACTTCACCCTTTAGGGTTAAGTTTTCAGTTTCAAGCTCAATTAATTTTTGATTTTGAGTTTGTTCAGTTAATGTTCTGGTATTAATTAATTGCTCCTTAAGGTCTTGATTTTCCTTAAGGAGCTGGTCATTTCTAGATTCAGATGCAAGCAATTTTTTATTTAAGACAGAAATAATTTTAAAGAACTTTTCATTTACTGAATCTAAATATACCTTAGTAGAGCCGTCTGAAAATAGTCCGATCTCTTGGCTCGACTCGTATTCGGAATCCTCGTCTTGCTCCGAGTCCGATTCTGGTCCGGTTGCCATCAGTGCGAGGTAGCTTGCCTTCTTCGGTTGTTCATCGTCGGAATCGTCCGAGCTTTCATCCCACGTAGCTTGAAGAGCCTTCTTCTTTTTGTTCTTAGTGGGTTGGTTCTCCTTCTTGTAAGGGCATTCATGTTTGAAGTGCCCTTTTCTGTTACAGCCGAAGCAGATCATTTTGCTTTTACCTTCAGTGCTGGAGGGCTTCATTACCTTTTGAATGTCTTTCTTTGAAAATTTGTTCTTCCTTCTGGTGAACATTTTTCTTACCAAGTTCACCAGTTGTTCTTCTTCATCTGAGTCAGAGTCTGACTTATCTTCAGTTTCTTCTTGAGTTTTTCTCTTTGATTTGGCTTCTTTTGGTGAACCTGCAAATAAAGCTAGCCCTTTCTCGACCTTGACGTTAGTTTGCTCATGCAACTCTAATTCACAAAATAATTCATCCAGATTAATTTTTGAAAGGTTCCTAGAAATTTTATAGGCATCTATAATAGATGCCCATAGTGAATTTCTAGGGAACGCATTTAACGCATACCTTATGATGTCCCGGTTCTCCTGTTTGTGCCCGATCATGTGGAGTCCATTCAGTATGTCCTTGATCCGGGCGTGGAGTTGGCTTGCAGATTCTCCTTCCTGCATTTTTATATTAAATAACTTATTTAAAAGTAAATCCCTTTTTGTTACCTTGGCATCAGAGGTGCCTTCATGTAGTTCAATTAATTTGTCCCATAGCTCCTTTGCTGAGTCGGTTGGTCCAATTCTGTTTAGCTCCTCTTTGGTAAGTCCGCACTGGAGGGTGTTCTGAGCTTTGAACTCGGTCTGAGCCTTTTTCTTCATCTCTGAGTTCCATCTGTCGGGCCTTAGTGGAGCATTATTTCCCTCATCCATTGGCGGTGTGTAACCTGTTTGAACTGCAAACCACTGATCCATGTCGGTCTTCAGATAAACCTCCATTCTTCTCTTCCAGTAGGGAAAGTCTTCCCCATTAAAGAGGGGAGGGCGGGCAGTGCTATAGCCTTCACCTTGAGCCATCTGAAATAGACTACACAAAAACTTGTCCCAAGACTAGGTCTTGGATTAGTAGTGTGGTAGAAAAAGGAGAAGAGAGAGAAAGAGTGACTCGAAATGGTGTTGCACCAAATTCGAGTAAAATCAAACGAACGGAAAAAATAATCCAAATCTAGGCAACAATACCTAATTTAGATCAAGTGTAGCGAAAAACCAAAACTCGAAAAAAAACTGGATTTCCCCCGGCTCTTATGGTGGTTGCACCGATACAGAGCGTACCAGGCTCTGATACCACTTGTAGGATCGATGCACGTGAGAGGGGGGGTGAATCACGTGACTTTTAAAAATCAAAGCTCTTTAAAAAGCGTGCACAGCGGAAATGAAAGAGACGAAAAACGAACACACAAACACGAACGATTTTTACTTCGTTCGGAGCCTTCGGCGACTCCTACTCGAAGGCCCAGGTCCCTCGGACCTTTCCGTTGGGCAATCCACTAAAACTCTCTATCGGTCAACCCCGATAGAGTAGGCGAGTACAAATGAATTGAAAGTGTGACAACCCCACACTTTCCAGTAATTAAGTGCAATAAAATATTAAAAAAAGATATTCTCTTTTTACCGACGTCCGGAGTAGGTCGACTCTTTCGGGCAGCAGGACGTCGTCGGCTCGAAGTGAGGCGTTTCCGGAGCAAGGCGCGAGCTTAGAAGAACTTGGAGACTTTGGAAGAAGTGTTGTCCTTTGAAGAGGGTCGAGGCCCTCTTTATATAGGGCAGGGGGCGCCCGACATGCTCGGGGCGCCCCCCACGTGGCTGTAGATCCGGCGATGCCTCCGGTCAAAGCTAATCTCGTCTACTTCGGGATTGCTTTTGACTGGGGCGCCCGACGCGCGCGGGGCGCCCGATTGACCGGTCAAAATCCCATCTCTTGGCTTCGCGAGGGCGAGCTTCGGCAGCTGGCAGTGAGGTGGCACAGGGGGCGCCCGATCACGCGGGGCGCCCCGATAGCGCTGCTGTCGGGGCTTTTACCTCTTTGCTGACTTTGGGTTGACTCTGGGGCGCCCGACACATCCGGGGCGCCTGCTCAGCTACTGCCTCACTCCTTTGAGGCTCTCTGAGCTGCAGATACACAGTCCTTTGGTCCTGCATCCAGGGTTAGTCCAAAACAAGGCTAGCACAATTTATATGGACTAAATAAGATTAATTCTAAGTTAATTAGATCCTGTTTCCCAGACCAGGATCTAACCAGGACTCAACTTAGATCACCTAATGGGTCTAAGTTGGACCGCGCCTAAAGTCCAAGATTGGACTCGTCCTCACTGGGTCGCTCCTCCAGTGACTTACCTCACTTACCCATTGTGCAGTTTTACTTGACCTCTTGACCCACCAGGACTTCCTGCCAAGGCTCAACCACCCTGGTCTTCCTGCCAAGTCTCAACCAACTTGGTCTTCAGCCAGTTGTCAGGTCTCGCGGACCCAACTGGACTTCCCGCCAGGACTCAACCATCCTGGACTTCAGCCTGGTGTCTGGTCCTAAGTCTTTCAACCCTGCACACTTAGTAAAGAGGTTAAACCAACAACAACCCTAACTTTAACCACTTTGTCATACATCAAAACCCAAGTTTGACCGTTAGTGCAAACTGCACCAACAA